>CALNXI010001872.1:92419-100489 GCA_942486025.1 Porites evermanni | reverse complement strand
ACAAAAAGAAGAAAAGAAAGCAATAAAAGAAAACTATATTTTGTTTGTGTCCTCCAGGTGACGCTATAAAATTGAACTTGAATAATTCGAATGCAAAAGTGACCAGTCCTATTTCAAACTATCTTGTCACCTCAGGTGGCACAATTTTATTTGTTTTCCGACTCAGACTTTTTCTGCATCTACTCTTTCTGGATCCATGAATGACGAGAGCATAGTTTTTTAGCACACATTTTTTTTATTTTTTGTCAGTTACATCAGCGTTTTTAAGCGTTGCGCAAACTACAATTAGCTGCCAAAATATTCTGAGATACTCAGAAGAAAAATTAGCCTGCCAGGCATTCAGATAGTAGGGCGCTGGCAAAAGATTAGTTGATTGCGAGCTCCCTAGTCTCCTCTCGTTTTTAACTCGTGGGGACGCGCGAGCGTACCACGAGGTATTGGAGGGACCGGGATATGCAAATGAATCACTCGCTCACTCGTAGTAGACGGACTTCGTAATTAATCGGGTCCGAACTCGAGAGTGCGAAGATCTATCGTTTCCGAAGAAGCACGCGCTCGCCGAAGTTCGGTGGTACCAAAATCTTTGCCGAGAGCGTGCATCGTTCGCTGCTCAGACTCAGAGTTTTCTTTGTGGCAAATTTTCTACAGTACGGTTAGAGGTCTTACCAAATTTAAGACATGGAGGAGTCTTTCAGATGAGCACGATGGTTAACTTGGGGATTGGATTTTAAGAGCCTTTGACTAGTCTAGGCGTTAAACTCGACACGAGAATATTAGCGTTTGCTCTTCGACTCCGCCGCAAGATCACGAGGGATATTTACTGAATTCCAGCTTGATGGAAAGTGATCTGAAAGTGACAAAATGTAATGCCATGCCATTCTTAAGAACCTGTATGAGACGAAGATGGATGTGATTTTGATCATTAGCTTGAAAATTACAGCGGAAATCGAGATAACAGAACATAATGTTTTGCGTGCTACTTCGCAGACCAGGTTTATCGGCTTTTTGTGAAACGTAATTATGTTCTTTCATTACTTCATCGCCATCGAATGCGTAGACATGTTTTTTTCTCGGTTAATGCAACTCGATCATCTTCAAACGGCGGAAGCTCCATGGAAAAGGCATCAAATTAAAGACTTTTCGCCAAAGCTATGTAATCAGCTTTAGTGGTGTAGTGGTAAGGTATAGTCTCGTCAAGCTGAAGGTGCCGGGTCGACGCCTACTCAATACTTTTCTTTTTTTCCTTCTTTCTTTTTTTCCGTTTCTGTTTTGTTTTGTTTGCTTATTTGTTTTGTTGTTTTTCTATAAATATATGCCTAAATAACTGTTATTTAATAGAGTGCAATAAACAGCAAGAAAAGTATCGTGTTTCCAAAGAAAAAATAGTATATTAAACATATGGATGAACAATCCGAATTTCAGTCTATCATTTCCCACAACTTACTGTGGGAAAACCAGAGTTGATAACTATCATTTGATTATTTTCTAAACATCGTTCCCACGAGTTGACGATAGTCTTTCTTTGATTTCCTATCGTGTTCCTTTATCGCTCACCGCCTACAATTTAATTCTCTTTACACTGAACGCCTGGAACAGGCTACAGAAAAATCTGCTCTCATTCAGTAAAACCACTGCCGTAGTGAAATATCTGTGGGGTATAAGTTTCACTCCCTCCCTCTCCTTTGTTCAAATTTTTCCTCCAAACAGGCCACTTCCGAGTAGGCTTTGGTAGATTGGGCTAGCATAATTTTAAGCATAATTCAGCAAAACGAGCATTATTTTAAGCTTTTATTTCAGTTTAGCACTGCTAGCATAATCCGAGCTTTTATGCGTTGAAAATGAAAAAACCCATCATAGCTCTAGAATAATTCGGTTTTTATTTTATTTCTGTTTTGTTTTTGGAAAATATTGAGGTCTGCGCTAAGGCCCATGGTCAAATATGGTCCGGCAGGCGACAGAGGTCACCCTGTGCATATCTGAGAGACTGCCTAACTATCTTGCCGCCGCCCAGGACGTCATCATGCCCTGCGAAGAAGATAAAGTCAACATGTAAAGTGAAGTGGTGGAGGCAACAACCTGATAATCTACCCCATTGGTCTTCTGCAGTTATGAAGGTTCTGCTGGTACAGCCCTCGTCTGCAGCCGCTGAACGAGTATTCTCTATTCTTAACTCATCGTTCAACGATTCACAAGAGCATGCTCTCGTGGACTATTTACAGGCTTGTGTAATGCTTCAGTACAATAACCGATAACACAGAGGTTAACAACATGCATAGTTGTCTTTATACTGAACTGAGGGCTTTGCCTGGATGGCGTCTAAAACAAGTATGCGGGCTTTAACTTTCTGACCCGGATTCAGAACCCAGAAACGGTTGATTTTGGTAGCATTTGTTAATCATTTGGCTTTTCGAGGTGCGCACATGCGTATTTGCGATGCTAAAGACTGTAAGACTGGAAGGTGGACTATATGAATGTTCATTAAAGTCAAAATTGATAGAGTTAAGCCACTGATGATCTTTATTTTCCTTAAAATCAGTGTAAAATCTAAGTAGCATAATTTCGGTGACAGAGAGTATAGTTTTCAGAAAGTAGCATAATTTTGGCATAATTTCTAAAAAATATGAGCACTGCTAAAAGCATAATATGCTTTTTTTCGTGCACAATCTACCAAAGCCTACTTCCGAGTTCCAAAAACCCTCACTTTCAAAATGAGGCTAAGTGCACAACCTTTCTAGTGAAAATGAGTTTCATTTCTTTTACTCGCCGGGAAATGGCTTACTGACATGCAGTCACGTGTCAACAGAAGTAATATTTCTTTGTAGGATTTTTATGCTCTTTCCTATAGGAATTAAACGTATAATGAAAACTTGCCAATACTCTATTTTCTAACAGTGGCTACTAAAACAAATTCGCGTGCAGTCTACGTGACAGTCACGTGTCAACGGGAGTCATGGTTCTTTCCTCGTGCAGGGCATTGTCAATCTTGCTTTTTACTCCAACCGAAGACCTTAGAGAGGCACTGCTAGGTTCTTTTGTACAACTTGGTTCATTCGTCACTTTGCTTGACCACAATCCGATTGTATTGCGGTTTTCTTGAGAGTTTTTCACGCTTTTTGCCGCATTCCTCTTCTGCATTTTTCTAGAGTATGCTGCACGTACGTCGCTGTTTCTCAAAACGTGAAGTATGAAGATGAACAAACCCTAAAAATGTGTGTATCGATAAATAACAAGAAAGTTAAGTTCCCTTATAAGGGTGAGAGAAAAGAAGAAATGAAGGCAAAATTTATAGTCAATGGTTAATCGCAGTACATGGTATCAGGTACCGCCCACCATCTCTACTATTCTATGTTCTATCATGTTAATTTTCTCGATCGCTACATTCCTTGAGACTACTGTCAAAGTCTGGAGTAAACTTCGAATACTTGTGTGGCAAAATATATAAATAAATAAATAAATAAATAAATAAATAAATGAACGAATGAGTGAATTAAAACGGCTTTTTTTGCCACCAAGCTAAGATTTGATAAAATAATATTTGCTCGCTGTCAGTTAGCCTGCGAAAACAGCTGACATTGTGCGACGCCACCACTGGTTTCCCCGCGTAATGACGTTGGAGAAACGAGCGGAGAAATTCCATACTGATCACGCGTCACTACCGGATGTGGGTAGTGCTTCTGATTGGTTAAAATCTGCTTCATGCAATTAGAAGCGCTTCCCAGATCTGGGTTGTGACACGTTATCAGTATAGACGTTCTTCGCCAAACGTCATTTCTTGGGGAAACCAGTGGTGGCGTCGCGAAATCAGGGCACCCAACGTCAATTATCGGAAAATATCTGTTCGAAAGACGATTTGAGATTTATCATCTAGAATTTTCGAAACATTTTTTGTAAAATTTCTTGCTTGCCTGCCTCTCCTAAGATTTTCGAACATCTAAAAACATGGTATAATTGCTCATTTTTAACGCATTTGTGCAGTAAAAAGGCCACCTAAGATTTTCTGGAGTCTTTGTTCTTTTTCAAAAAGGTAAGTTTTAATCCCTATAATTTTCGGACTTTCAGCCAGGAAATCTGAACAGATGAAAAATTTCTAAGGGATAAAAATATGCCTATATCTACCGTTTAAATACTAGAATACGTTCAACAATGAGTGTCCCTGCGAAATGTCGGCTGTTTCCTCAAACTACTCAAAAAGTTAATATGTTGGATTTTCTATTACCTGCAATGAGTTGAAAATAGTAAAGATGTACTGAAATACGAGTCCAGCATCTGTGACACTTATGACACCAAACACCCAGGTCAGTCCCAGAAGAGGAAACAAAACTACGCACGCTTTAACTCCTTGTCGAACTCTTTGCAGATGGGANCGAAATGTCGGCTGTTTCCTCAAACTACTCAAAAAGTTAATATGTTGGATTTTCTATTACCTGCAATGAGTTGAAAATAGTAAAGATGTACTGAAATACGAGTCCAGCATCTGTGACACTTATGACACCAAACACCCAGGTCAGTCCCAGAAGAGGAAACAAAACTACGCACGCTTTAACTCCTTGTCGAACTCTTTGCAGATGGGATGTTTTGTCGGCTTGCATTCTTAGGATCTCACGAACCACTCGAGCAAGTAAAACTGAGTTTATCTGCGTGGAGACAATGCATGAGAATAAGATATCTTTTGATGGTCAGTAGAAACCTTAGACCCTGTTTCTTTCTTTCTCTCAGATCTTGACTATAATTTTCAAGAAAAAAATAAATAAAGAAAACATAAAATATTATCGATATATAATCGATCAACGCTCGGACGTATGAAACACCTGAAGCATATCATACTTTGTATGACGTCACAGCCTCCCCTCCACCGCAGCGCTCAATCCTAGATGTGTTTATTACCCGCAAATGAATGAATGAATGAAATGCCGTGGATGAGAGGACAATAAACGTGTCCTCTTTACATTATGTGTTAACATGTTAGCAGTAAGCTCTGACGTCAGCATACAAGGGCGCCATTGGCAGCCGCTATCAGTCCATTTATGGGCTTACTGTAACCCACCAAGCCTGTGATATGAAAGGTAGCTAAATATTCTGTTTTTTTTTTTCTACATGAATCGTTAATAATTTCAGATTTATGTCTTACATTTTCATGGCAAATATTTGATGATTATATCAATTTTTAATCATTTACAGATAAGCCTCAATATTCCGTAAGCAATCACTTTTTAACTTGTTCTCTTGTACTTACTTATTCAGTTATGGAAAATTTTTACTTTCTTACCCTTACCGTGCAAACTAAGAGAACAGGCGCAACAAACGTCCAGATAAGGTTATGTTTGAAGGAAACCCAGCAACTAAAAAAAATATACCAAATCAAGGTGTTACTAAGAAAGGATTGCTTGCTAAAACTTGACGGTTAAAATTGGAAATGTTGAAGAAAAATTACGAAGACTTATTTTCAATTCTTTGAAAACCAATTGTTTAGGCTGTTTAGGCCTGCAACATGAACGTACTTATAATAATTCCTCTGAAAACGGCAGTTTGGGCAAATTTCATAAGCAACTTTGTAATAAATAAATAAATAAATAAAAAATGGTAATAAAAAATAAACAGATTCTTGAAACCTCCAAGTTTTTCTTGCTCCGTTTCTTTCGGTAGTATTAAGATCTGGCTTGTTTACTTACAAATGATCTTGAACATAGCTTTCTATCCCGCCATCTTGAATGGAAGCAATCACGATCGATAAAACCACAATAAAAAGGGAGAGGCCTAAGGTTTGATTGAAAACGAAAAAAAAAAAAAAGGAAAATTTAGACTCAGTTTGGTTACGTCAGCTACGTCAGCGTAGCACAGACCCTTCTGAGAACTGTGGTGTGGTACAAATTCCTCTGAATAGCAAGTCTTAATTGCAATTTCGTGTAAGGGACGGACCATTAGAAAACTTACTGCGGGCGAAGTACAAAAAAAACATTCGCGCGAGGGAAAATTTAATGAATAAAATTCATGCACACCAATTAACCCTAAAAAAAATTCATACAAGGAATTTGATAACGAAAAAAAATTCCTTCAGCTTGAAAATTCCCCACCCCCTCCCCCATAACTTTTCTAATGGTCTGTCCCTAAGTACGTAAGGAAAGTAAGATAAACCAGGAATCAATTAACGAAATGCTTTTGATTCCGGAAGTGACTGACTAGTCACGACCTCTTGACTAGATCTACAAACTGGCCATTTTCTGTAGTAGGCTTTTGCTTTAATGCTTACCCCATGCCACTCCATAGAACAAACGCAATCTGATGACCGTATTGAACACTTTGACAACCATCAGATACAGATAAACACCCTCAAATAACATCCAAGCAAATCCCACTAGATAGAAGTAATGAATCATGGCTGCTACAAACACACACAGTTCCTATAAAGAAACGGGATTCACCGTCATCATATTGTCCATAACGGCACGCTTTTCATTAACCTTCCCCCACAAAAAATAAATGATTAAAAGTAAAAAATAAAATAATAATAATAATCAAAAAAACTCTCTTGATGCAATGCAAACAAACCAAAGATACTAAAGAGAACTAAAGAGCAATCGACCACTAAGCCACATTTTTTTTAGCACATTTCCGTGAAATCGAGCTCATGGGAATGCCATCTAATGATCCGTTAAGTTATTCACAACTAAACTATTTTACATCCAAAAGTCTTTCATTTGTGATTTTTCTTTTTAAATGTTTTGGAGATCAAGTTATCATCCAAGCCAACAAAAATGCTCATTATTTCTTCAACTTTCAGATTAATTCACGTCTTTAGCTTACCTTAACTTCTGTGGCATCAATTCCAGCAAGAAACGTAATTTGTGCTATCGCTATGGCGACCACAAGGTTAAAGCGGATTTGAGTTTGGTCTTCTTTCAAATTCCTGAACGAGGCAACAAGTAATTGAATATCGTTGACATGTTATTTTTTTCAAAGCGGGAAAATCCCATCTTAAGGTGCTTCTGCTTCTTCTTAATTTAAAAATCATAAATGAACGTCTGACAAGCTAATCCGGAGACTAATTGCGCTTCGAGGGGTAGTGAAGAGGGCGGCTGACTCCCCGTTCCCCTCCCTTGTGGTTTTGTTATTGTCATAATTTTGCATTTACCAAGTATTAAGATTCAATGCAAATAGTTTAGAAACAAAATACGTCTTAATATGCTATGGTTAAACATTTGGTGCTGAAAAATCTGTTGAAAGCGCTCGTTGGACGATAAATTTCTTATAGCCCCATGTTTTTCTGTTGAACGTCTAGTCTGTTCAAGCGCTTACTGTTTGCATGTTGCAGGCGACAATCTTGGTTTCACTCTTCGCCAGGTTATACTTGGTGCATTTGAAACCAAGATAAAAACGCTTACCTCGACCTTGATGATTCCGGATATCACAAAAACCAAATCTAAATGTCTGAGCTCTTTTATAACGGTATATTATTTGTAACTCACATGAGGACGCAATATGCAACAGCGGTGAGTGCTTCTCCGATAAGCGATAGAGCACACCCAACGTAAGTAATGACTTTCAGTGCCACCTTATGATCTGCTGGAACCTGTTGGAAAGATAGTTTAAAAAGTGTTTGCAAATACGCCAAATCAATAAAGACAAATATTGGCAAGAGTCAGCGCCCCTTATTGCCAAAAAAAAAAACTCTCAATGGCGAAAACAGGCATGGCCTCCTTATTACTCGAGTCGCCAGAACTATAAATGACAATGTGAAAAAGGGTTCATGGCGCCACGATTGTAGATGCTCCCGAGTCTTTTAAGATTCGTGGTACAGTAAAACACCGCGAGTAAGAACCTGTATTTTCGCAATTTAGCCCAAACAGGTTCTCACATAAATGGTATAATTAGCACAAATTTAGGCTATTTGAGGTTCTTAAATAAGTTCTTATTTTCTGAAGAAAAAATACAGTGAATATTAAGAGGCATTCAGTTTATTCTTTATATCAAATCTGAATATCAAATTAAAATTTATGTGAAAATCAGTTTAAGAAGAAATATGAAGCAGTGACAACATGAATTTTATTGTAATTTTACATGTATTGTCACATG
>CALNXI010001872.1:70158-87032 GCA_942486025.1 Porites evermanni | reverse complement strand
GGGGGGGGGGGGGGGGGGGGGGTGGACGGCGGGATGGGTGATTTGGTTTGGGTAAGAATTTTTTTTCCCCACAACAACTTGACGATGTAAGATTTTTTCCCCCAGCATTTCTGTTCAGTGTTCAGAATTTTTTTTTCCGCCAGGTATTTCCTTCCAAGAAATATTTTTTCCTCGAAATCAGTCTGCAGGATATTTTTCCAGAAATCATCCATACCCTCCCCCTCAAAAGTCAAATGGTCGGCCCATTAAGATGTAACGTACACCCGCCCGGTACACCCCTTTCACTGCCAGGTTTGCCATTTCTTATACTAATCACAGACAATGAGAGGTTTTAGTTTTTGTATAGCCCAATTTGTAATGGCTGGTTTTAGAAAATTTCAGGTAGAAAAGTCTGTCTTTTTAATTCCAGGTGTGATCACTCAGCCTCTCCCGCCCTCCCCCCCGACCTGGCTCCTGGTATAGGCCACTCCTGTGAAAAGCTAACCGGTTAATAATTATTATTTATTATAAATTTACGGCCATACTAACCACTTGATTACACTATAGAGAACAAGTAAAGGCCAAATATTTTTCATTTTTTCTTGTGAGCGTCAGCATCTAGCGTAAATTAATGTGACCTTGAATATGAAGCTGGATATAAATTTATAAATATTCAACTGAAAAATGAATAAAAAGACCTGACCTCAAACAGAGCATAAAACTCACCAAACAATTTTTGCACATGTACCATAACTACGCTTTCATTCGCTGTGAGATGAGACTTGCCGTATTTAACTGCAAATGATTCTAGTTCGTGAATGGCTACCAGTATATTTATGTCATTTCCTCCCGGTGGTAGTTTTTTTAAGTCTTCTAAAAAAATTCTGGTTGCATTGATTGCTTCCTGTGAAAAAGAAGAAGAAAAAAAAAGGTAAAATGGATTAGAGAAGATATGCCGCTGAAAGACCATCTAGTCTTTATCATGAATATATTAAGTTTATATTGAACGTTGTCAAATATCTGTCAATATGTGACTGGCTGTCTTTGACCAGCTTGATGTTATCAGCTAAAAGAACCAAGCAAATTAATCAATTTTTGTCCCTTCAGATATCAAATCAGAAAGAAATCATCTTGTAAAAACGGACTAATTTTTATCATGCTTGAGTGTTTCATTTCAAGAATAAAAATGATCAATAAATACATGCGAAATTAATAAGTCAGTGATCAAGGCCGTATTCAACTTAGGCATCAAGTTAGTTATTTGCAGTAGAGACGACTTCACCTGTAAGGAACCTTTGTTGCTAACATTGAGAGCCTTAATCAATGAAGAGTATCTAGATACCTGCAAAGGAATGTGTAACGTTTTGTGAAACCCAAGTTTTCCAGATAGTATTTCACTACATCAGCATTTACTATTAATTTTGATTCGGGCGGACGCGGTCAACTTTTGCCTTTATTTGCGGACACCTCGCTATTACGGACTGGACAATAGCTGAAAAGTATCGAGCACATAGGAATGGGGAAAAATTGTCACAGCGTTTGCTGACTGTGATCACTTCAGACTTGAACACTTGGAGCTACCTGAATCCCCAAAAGACGTTCACATGCAGAGGTTTATACCAGAAACAAAATCCCCTCATTAAAGAGACAATCGCGTTATCACCCTATCTTTTATAGAGTTGCGAACTCTTCTTTGGCAAAACTGATCGACCATTATTTATAACTCTCTTGTCTTAACTGCCACCGAGCAGCCTCTTTCAATATTCAGACATAATTAATTGATTTTTTTCACCTTCTTTTATTCCTTCCTTTTCTATGGTTAAATTGTCGCAGTTGTTTTCTTAGCTTAGGAATTCTTCGCACACTGCGCTGTTGGGGGCCCTAAATCCTGAAGGGAACTAACTTTTGTTCTCAATGGGCTACCTCAGTAACGGGAGATGACTCTCAAAGACTATGGCCAGTTGCACCACAGGTGTCCCAAGCTCACGTTATGAGTGTGTTATGTAAAATTAATTAACTTTCTCACGAGAGAGCCTGTTTTGCGTTACAAACAACCGTTGACACTTTGTATGAGAAATCAACTACTGATGTTTTCAAACGCTTAATATCATTATTCTTACCTATTTTTCTATAAAATAAAGGAGACTTACCTTTGATGTATTCCTGTGTTTTTGGCGTGAATTCATCGATTTAGTCGTTTTTTTTGGCTGTTATTGTTTGTTTCTCTCATTCTCTTCATAATACGAAGAGAGTGACAGGAGTCAAACAACAACAGCCAAAAAAAAAAACGACTAAATCGACGATTTCACACCAAAAAGCACAGGAATACATCAAAGGTGAGTCTTCTTTATTTATTTTATAGAAAAATAAGTAAGAATAATGATATTTAGCGTTCGCAGACCTCAGNAGCCTCTTTCAATATTCAGACATAATTAATTGATTTTTTTCACCTTCTTTTATTCCTTCCTTTTCTATGGTTAAATTGTCGCAGTTGTTTTCTTAGCTTAGGAATTCTTCGCACACTGCGCTGTTGGGGGCCCTAAATCCTGAAGGGAACTAACTTTTGTTCTCAATGGGCTACCTCAGTAACGGGAGATGACTCTCAAAGACTATGGCCAGTTGCACCACAGGTGTCCCAAGCTCACGTTATGAGTGTGTTATGTAAAATTAATTAACTTTCTCACGAGAGAGCCTGTTTTGCGTTACAAACAACCGTTGACACTTTGTATGAGAAATCAACTACTGATGTTTTCAAACGCTTAATATCATTATTCTTACCTATTTTTCTATAAAATAAAGGAGACTTACCTTTGATGTATTCCTGTGTTTTTGGCGTGAATTCATCGATTTAGTCGTTTTTTTTGGCTGTTATTGTTTGTTTCTCTCATTCTCTTCATAATACGAAGAGAGTGACAGGAGTCAAACAACAACAGCCAAAAAAAAAAACGACTAAATCGACGATTTCACACCAAAAAGCACAGGAATACATCAAAGGTGAGTCTTCTTTATTTATTTTATAGAAAAATAAGTAAGAATAATGATATTTAGCGTTCGCAGACCTCAGGTCTCAAGGGTTGCTTGTAACGCGACACCGACTCTCTTTTGAGAAAGTTAATTACATAACACACTCGTAACGTGAGTTTGGGACGCCTGTGGTTTCATAGAAGACAATCATCCTGACCTCAGTACTTTTTCATTAACATTTGCATCTTTTCTTGTGAGCTACCATGCAGTTCATAGGTTTATTTCTTGCAGGTTGCGCGAGGTGAAATAATTTGTTGCGTTTTTATCATGGTTGTGTTTTCAATAGAAATCTGTAGTTATTAACAATCTACCATAACTCACCAATATTTCCCAAGTCAATGTTTGTGTTGTTTTTGATGATGACTCTTTTATTGTTGATTGTGATGCTGGTGATTTTGTTGATGGTACAGATAACGGTAATATCGCCGCGGTCGATGAATCTCTCATGAAAGTTGGTATTGGTAACGTTGAAGATGGCGATGTTCCTTCTATTTCTGTTATCAATGATTGTACAGGTAACGGTAATGACGCATTTGTGGATGCTGCTGTCATTATTGATACGGGCGATGGTGATATTGTTGCTGATGTTGATGTTTGCGCCATCAGTGTTGGTACACGTGTCATCGATGATGATGTTGGTGCTTTTGTTATCAATGATGACATCTGTAACGGTGATGATGTAGGTGATGACATTTCTGTTATCGATGTTGATATGAGTGTCTTTGATGATGACGATGTTTCATATGTTTTTGTTATCAATGAAGATATGGGTGAAGGTGATGATGTGGGTATATGTGATAAGAGTGTTGTTGTTGTCCAAGCACCTGCGTGAATATGAGTTTAAAAAATGTTACATACAAAATAAAGCCTGCATGGTACAAGCCGCTGATCCCACCATTTACAGTCCAATGGACCATTTGCAGTCCGACAAAAAATAATCAAAACTAAACAAACTGTAAAACGAAAACATGCAAAATAGGAGAGAAAAAAGGAGGACTGGTGGCCTAGTACTCAACATATCCGAGCTTTATCATAGACTTTTTAATGCAAACTTAATGTAACCCTTTCTGTTTTACCATGATTATTAATTGATAAATACTAAGTTAATGTTAAATCGTAATCTTAAATGTTTCTAGAGGTGGAACATGTGTAATATAATACAAGATAGTAGGTTGGAATGGTCAATTTACTCCTCTTTACTGTCGATTTAGTGTCGATACAAAACCTATACTTCAATTAATATTCACATGTTTTGAGTAAGTGTCGAATCAGTTTGGTGGAAAAAAAATTCCATGGTGTAAAGTTAACTGACCTGGACGAACTAGAAGAGTAAGTTATACAACGTGAACGTCCAAGTTTACAGCTTATGACCCACTCAAACCCACGGAGAAGACAACGAAGAAAATGAATATAATCTGATTTCACCGTTACACTGATCCGTCGTTCGCACCGCCATAAAGCATTACTTAAACTTGTACGAAAAGCATTTCTTGTACATCAAAGATCTGGCGCGTTACTCTAGATCCTTCTGTTGTTACCGTTGCGGTAAATATTGGAAGAAAGGGTCCCGTTTACGTCGTTACGAGAACACCTGTGACGGCAAAGTGTAGTTGAAGTACCTGGGTGGCGCGTAACCGTACCAAAAACCGTTTTTTAAGAACTAGCAACAGAAGGCATTATCGTTCCTGAAGAAGCACGCTATTTTCCGTACCCTGCGAAATTTGATTTCAAGTACTACTTTGACAAGGAGAAACCACAAGAATTAAAAAACACAGATAAGTGAAACTGGCAATCTGGCCATGTACCCTTAAGAACCAGCGTATGTAGTAACGTGCCTGGTTACCAAGCAACCAAATGTTTCGTGTCTAACGGCGACCAAAACGCGTTTATTACAGGGTTTATCCAGTACCTCACCAAGATAAGCCTGAAAAGTTCCCCTCTGCTCCGTGAACAGTTCACACCCGTGTTTGAAGCACTGAAACAAGCAGCTGCCCCAGACCTTTGTGAGACGCATGGAGATCAAACTCTCGCAAATTCAAGTAGTTTAAGGCCTGGGACTAAGGGGTTTGCATGTGGAAAATGATTTATCGGCTATAACTTCGGCATAGATGATGGCGCTGAATCAAAATTTGGCACACATAAAGAACTCATCGTCCGTAACATTTTCAAGTATAGATATTTAGTGAATGAGTCTCGTGATATGTCACGTGAGCATTTTGCTAAAAATCTTAAGTTATTGACCAGTTGGTGGCCGGTTTAAGGAAAGAAATCTAGCAATAACATTTTTCTAAGTCATATTAAATATTTCTAATTGTTACTAGCACGGACACGATTGTGCTCTCAACTGAGGAAAAGACTAATTAAAAGCGCAAGAGAGCGATGGCGGGACTGATGGAAGAAACCAGAGCCAATACAGAATACATCCACAACAAAGGATACAACGTGGTACAGATGTGGAGTATGAATGGGGCGGGATGAAGAGAACATACAGTAAATTACAAACATTCATCGCCACTGAAGTAAGAAGGAACCCTCGACAAAGCGAAAATTATGAGCCCAGAGCGAATATTGAGCGAGGTGCGAAGTGAGCATTTGTTTGGGTGCATGGAACTGGATGTTGGTGTACCTGACCATCTCAAAAAGAAATTTAGTGAAATGTGCCCCATCTTTAAGAACACTGATACCAGCCGTGACGATTTTGGAGACTTCATGAAAGCCTATACTCAGAGGAAAGACGACTTTATGGCACAGCCCCGTCTCAGTAATATTGGTAGTTAAAAAGAAGGTGACTAGATCCTGTTGGGCACACCTTTGCTGAAATGGTACCTGGAACATGGTTTAGGGGTCACCAAAGTGCACCAAGTGGTCGAGTTTACCCCTGAAGCCTGCTTCAAACCGTTTGGCGATGCAGTCTCAAACGCGAGACGAGCCGGTGCCATCATAGCGGATACGATGAAACTGGTAAGATTTTGTTTCATTTTTCGGTCAAAGGGGAGAAAAGTCTATTTTCGTATACACACCATTTTTATAAAATCTACATTTTTCTTATTTAGGTGGGGAATTCAGGCTATGGTAAAACCATCACCAACCAGCTGAAGCACAAGAATGTGGAACACTGCAGTGATGCCAAAGCCAGCCGCCAAGTCAATACTCAACTGTTTCGCAAGCTAGATGATGTTACTGAAGACACATGATTAAAGTGGTCTTGTAAAAAATCGATTAAGTCTTATCGATTCAAGTCGATTTTTTGTGTACCAGTATGTCAAACTTCGTATGCTACAATTTTATTATGATTTTTTGGACAGGTATTTAGATCGTGTAAATTTTCAAATGTGTGAGATGGATACCGATTCAGCTTATATGGCAGTTTCTGGGGACAGTGTAGAAAGTTTGGTCAATCCAGAAAAATAGCAGAGTTGGAACAAGATAAGTGCAATCGGTTTCCCCGCACCATAGGCCTGAACGTAAGGCGTATGATAAGAGAACCCCAGGTCTTTTCAAGGTTGAGTGGGAAGGTCAAGGAATGGTTAGGTTGTGTTCCAAAACCTATTACTATTTTGGGGCGAAAGACAAGTTTTCCTGCAACGGTGTCAAAACGAGAATATAATGACATTAGCAAAGAGAAACATTTACAGTGTAACTCACGAAAAAAAATAGTCCTGGTGTCAGTCGTGATTTTCTTGTTGTGAACAACGCCATGAATACTGGTGATGAACGAAGGCCATTATTTTCTTATTGAAAAAAGTAAGTCAAGTTTTTTTCAGGTTTATTCACTTGCAGAGACGCTGTTGCTTTCTTGCCGGGAGGCGAACTGACTTTTGTTCCCTGGGCTTTCCTTTTAGTACCTTTCCAATCAGCTGCTGACTGCGCTTGCTGTGACTTCTAGGACGTCATATTACCTATAGCTTGTTTAGCCTGTTTACTGACTGCCGTTTTCAGATTATCTTCATCAAGAACATCTTGGGCAACGTTGACACCCGTTTTTAAAGCATTTTTTCCAATCACTTTACCACCTTTTTTTAGGTGAGGCATCACCCAGCAGATCAGGCCTAATTTAAACATGGAACCTAAGCCATAACCTCGCTGACATCGAGCTCCGTGAAATGCTGGTAAATTCCAACCCTTTTGCTCGGCTTAATCTACGTAGTACTGTTCGTAGAACTTATGATTTGGGGCGTGGAGGTTTTTCATTTTTAAAAGTACTAAGTTTGACTCTGACGAAAATGAAGCGTTAACAACACTCTTCCAAACTCAAATTGCACAGATTCCCCTGTGTCTCGCTTTATATTGACTTCGATGGTTTCAAATTGCTTTCTGCTCAACAGGTACATATTGAGGGGGCACAAAAGATTTACTAGAGAGCTTAAGCAGCGGACGTTCTTGAGGTTACGGACGTCAGGAAGGTTGCGCCCGGTCTGGATCGAGTACGGCGTTTGTGGCGCGAGAAGAGATGATTAAGCAATGATAACGCGAGACGGACGTCTTGTCTGTGTTAACTTTAGCTTGTCTTCATTCATGACATAGCATTTTAAATTTCAGAAAGATCTTTGTCGTTGAAGGGGACTCGTACATTTTCTTTGCCCCTTACTCATATCACCTTTCACATTTATTCGCCAAGCTTATACTAAGTTTAGCGGTCCATTTTATTTGCAGTTTCATTTACCTCAGATGAGATTTAGTTTACTATTAATTTTCAAAGTTGATTGCGCAAATATCACGGGGGTCACGCTAGAAGGCCTTTTCAGGATATATGTAATCAACCCGTAAATGTTGTCATCTTCCAGTTCTGCAGCCAGCTAGATCTAGCCGGGTCAACCTGTCGTGTCTAAAAATAGAATTAGAGACTGTTTACATCTCTGAAAGCGCAGAATGAATAGCAGACAAATTTTGATTGGTTTTAGGCCAACAATTTAACCAAAATATCGGAAATTACCAAATAATTCTTACCCTAACGCGAACTTTCGAGTACTAGAATCTCGCGTTCTATCTTGAACTTCAAAAGTGGCGTTCTGGCGTCGGCGACCTGACCTCACGGACGTAAACACATGTGCAATATAATCACTCTGGCGTGAGTGACTTCCGCTCGGCGTTCGTGACCTAAAGAACGTCTGCTGCTTAAGCTCTCTACTGACTCCCTGACCGACCTCTCCTTCTAGAGGAACAATTCGAAGCAAAGGTACCAGTGCATCGCGAACATATTGTTATTGAATAAGATCACAGTTAACGAAAAGATCGTGAAAGCCGTATTCCAAATCCACTTGTTTGTGGCCCGTGGTGGTCTTTGAAATAACTTGTTTAGGACTGAACCCCAACATATAGACCATATCATTTAACATGACTTCCGCGTTGGTTTTCAAATAAAACGTAACCTTTCTGCTGAGACTATCGTATGAAAACCGCACATCATCCTTATAGCAATGTTCATTGCAATTGTCCACTAACTCATTTCATCTTTTGAAGGACATCTTCGATGGATGAATAATAACCCGGGAGCATCTCCAGTGAGTCCCAAACACCGTAAAGTTTTCATTTCGAACTTAAAATCGAAACTGTTGAATATTGTTTCATCTATGCGGATAATGGATCTCGGTCAAAGCCACTTCCCATTCACCTGTCAGCTTCAGGGTTTATGGTAAACTAACTCGGTACTCTGTTAATGTGTTCTGGGGAAATTTATCAAGGAAAGGGATATGCAGATAAAACTGTGTTGACTCCATGGAATGTGACGCTCAAATGAACTTTTTTTCTGGGACTTCTTAATTTATAAGTAACCACAACAACACAACTTTGTGTGAAGTCATTCTTTTTCCTTTACTTAACTCTTACAACTTTAAAATATTACTCTCTGCTACCCAACTGTTAAGTTTGTCTGGGTAATCTTTCCATTTTACAAAAAATTCCACGGTAAAAAGTTGATGTCCTTTTCAAGCATGTGTCTGAAACTGGAGGTTCAAAAACTCTGTCCGTTGCTCCGTTTGAAGTCTGGTGGGTTTGCGACCAGTAGAAAGGATCTTTTGAAACGCTTTGACTAGTTCTTTACCCTGTTTTGTCTTCAAAAGGTAACACCCAAGCGTACCTGCTGAAGATATCAATTCAAGCTAAATAGAATTTAAATCCATTGTTATAGCGACAGAGATTTTGTAGATCCACCAAATTGGCTTGAAATTGTGTATCTACTCCAGGAACGATGACTCGACTTCTCTTGTGGTGTCTTCGCCCGGGTTTATGAAGATGAGTATATTAAACATCTTGCTGACTCATCCAATCTCGGACTTGTTTACGCAATATCATGTTCTCTCCTTTCTCTTTGACTGTTCTGTAAACAGTATCTAAACCACCGAAACTTGCAGGTTGACTCGGGTCTAGATGAATGCTGGCCAGTGTTTTCTCTGCCATAGAATTCGGAGTTGTGCACGATAACTTTACCCCTGCAGCAAGCAAATTCGAATCCAAAAGTGGACGAAGGAGAACAGCACCCCATCCCTGATGATCGCTATGAAGGTTCAAGCCCCAATGACTTCTTTTCTCTTGGTATTTATTTATATAGCTACTCTCGAATCTGGGAGAGAATGGGCACGAGAAAATTAAGTAATAGTACCCATTCCTCCTCCGTTAGTCCTAGCTGATCCGATGAAGTTAAAAAATACCACCAATCGTCCGCAGGTCACTTTTGAAAAGATTTCCGAGTGGAGTTCTTTCAACTTTTCTAGATTCGAACCCTGTAGGTCTTTAAATTTTTCTTTAAGCCCTTCCATTTCACTTGAAGACACTTTCAATGTTTTGGCTTGTGCGTGGCATCACGAAACCTCGACTCGAAGTAAAGAGAGGGAAAGCCTCATATTGACCAAGGAAGAGACAAGCGCACACTGACTCAAAATTAAGTCATAAACAAATTTAATTACTTTCAGAGATACCATGTCATTAACTATCAGGCCAAAGTGTATTGGTTCTTTGTTTTTTCTCACGACTCACGGGAGTTCTATTTCTTCTGGTTGGTCACTAAAATATTTCCATTTAAAACCACTGAGTCAGTAGTATAAAGCGTACAAGATACGGCTCTGAAGATCGTCACCAAAACCTTCAAGTTCTAAAGAAGTCAGATAAATGCTGGTCTAAGGCATCTTTAGCAGCTCGTTCACGTACGCTTGCCATATGATTTAGCTAGGTTGAGGCCGACAGCACTGCACACACTTTCGGAAGTTTTCAGCACTGTATTCAGATCAATCTTCTCCAAAACATCATCTCTAAAGCACCCAAGCTTCTTTGTTATCCACCACCAGGCACGAATGCTGTCTTTGACTTGGATGTTTAATGACACAACCGTTACAGCGATTTAGCTTTTCTTCTTAAATGAGTGTATCAACCATAGCCGCATAAGTTGGAACACATTGCCTATAAAAGTAGCTATCCTTTGACGCTGGACTTTTTCTACTTCGTCTACCGTCAGCAGGGGCGTAATGCTTGATTCGACATGAATGTTTAGAACCATCTTGCAAAAATTTACGAATGTAAACGACAAATAATTTTCTTAGCAAAGAGATCGCAAGAATGAAATGCTGAACGGAGAGCGCGCTTTTATTTCGAAAACATAATACATTGTTGACTATCTAATCAGGGTCGGTGCTTAGAAGGAAACAATAATGTACCATGTTGCAAGTTAAGCCCCGTAGGTGTAAAGGTATAGGTAAGTCATTTATATTCAACTGCGTTCTTGTATATTAATTTGGTAGTTTCGAGAAGCCTGACGTCACGGCAGCCATATCGGTGTTCGAAAACAATGAAACGGCGGCCATATTGGTGTACCAATGAAATCCTCTGGGAGTTGAACTCTTTTCTCATGTAAATGCTTTCTTTTGTTCCAATTAATTGGCATAGATGCCGGCCACGCGAGTGAAAACGCTCTATAGGTAAATCATTAACATTCCGCACATACCTTCCTGCATACTAATTTGGTTTACTAATGAGCGTCTCTCTTATACGATAGGAACAATAGGCTTGCCTAGGAAAGTAACTTTAGTCCGGTTTGCCGGAACGTTTATTTAAAAAAAATAGGAATAACAGGAGAGATCACTTAGCAACGCGAGAAACGGCTTGTGTCTTCTATTTAGGGCTAAAAATCAAATATATAAAGAAAACACACATACAGAAAGTGGAGCTGAAAACTCTTTTTCTCCTTTCTTTCTCGAGGAAACGACTAACTATTGAAGTCTCAGCGCTTAGTGAGCTTATTGCCTTGTTTCAGACGCCGCTAGTCAGTTAATTATGCGAGTTAACAAGCCCACAGTTACATACAAATTGGCTCCATGGAAAAAACCCTAAGGGAGAACCTTGACTCATTCTTATAAGAGCACAAAAAAAAAAAAAATACTATTAATAACTTAACAACGATCAATTGAAACACGCGACAAAAAAACGCTAGCAATAAAACCAGACAAGAGATACCGTTTTAAAAACTTTATTGATAACCAGTAACAAAAAGAGTAAAACACACAGCGATTTGAAAGGAACAAAAATTAATCCTCTTCTTCGCCCATGGAGTACTTGTAAGGTTTGACTCGGTTTTATTCAGAGTTCGTTTCCTCTGTTTCTCATAAACATCATTAACATCATCCAATTAATTTACAAATTGAATCCGACGCCTTTTGCGCTTCGGGCCTTATAATGGGGTTTCTACTGTGGGAGGAGGGGTCAGGAAAGCAGGATTGAAGGGTGGTGGTGGGGTGGTGCTTTCTTTTTCAGGTATTTGTAAAATAGCCGCTTGTATAATTTAGGTGTAACGTTGAAGGGGTTAAGGGGTATTGATAAGGCTTTCGTTGCTGTCGAAGAATCTTGTTTGCTTGATGTTAAGTCTGGAACAGTGCTGATTATTTCTCCCGGTCGTGTTTTTGTATTCAACTGTTCTTTAACAGCCAGGTATCTGTTTTGCAACTGAAAGTATCGCTTATCTTATTCATCGTCCCGAAGATCGTTTCGAGAAAGCACGTCATCCATGTTGCCCTGTATTTCTTGCATAGCTGCTTTAGATATTTTAAAAGCTGTTGAGGAATATTTTCTTAAAACCTTCTTCATTGGGCAGGAAGTTTGTTTGCAGTCGACAATTATCTTGGGTAGTAGTTTTCAGATCAATAAGCAGATAACCAAAAGGTCGTTTTACAGCCTCTTCGTACTTTTTTAAACAGAAATCAGTTTGACCGGGATACATTTGCTTGGCCAGAGTCAAGATTTGCAATTTGTCTCTTGGATTCCTAAATAGCACTAAATAATGACTGTTTACGCTTATGCCAAGGCTACCTTTCCTCTGATGAAATAGATTCTGCACGATATAAATCACGCTTAGATTTCGATAATGAGAACCACGAGAAAAGAGGTTCACTATTCGCTTGTCTTTACTGACGTCAATCATCTGATCATTAAACATGATTAAATTCCGTTTGTTCACATCAAAATAGGAATCTTGTTCCAGAGCCGTAGGAATTCCCTTGACGAATTCAATATGTGGCGTGGCGACTAGCATTTCTGTATACGCAGGCTGCCATTGTGAATAGCACCAAACAATTCTCTCCGGGGTAAGAGAAGCTTGTTGTAAAAGAGATCGAACCCAGGCTGTTTTTCCGGACGCGGTCATTCCTGCAATCATAGAGGAAAAAGGATGCTCGAAGCGAAATCGCTGACATTTTCGTGAAGGCATAGGGACTGTTTGAAATGAAGCGAGACCAGCATTGCGGTCTTTAGAGATCACGTGCCTTTGCATGCTAACCTTTCTAATAAACGATTTTTCGCGAACGGAACGGTACCAAATCATGCCAACTCCTCAGAAGCAGAATGTAGACGGAGAAAAAGGTAGGATGTTGCGCATATATATAGGTTTAAAGGCCATAAAATTCTATAGCTTTCCTCCTCCTCCACCACCACCACCACATTTCTATTGCTTTCCTCCACCACAACCACCACATTTCTATTGTTTTCTTTCACCATCACCACCACCACCACCACGACATTTCTAGTGCTTTCTCATAAAGTGTGTAATAACCCATGTTCAATAATATTAGCCACAGACCTATAAGTGATTTTAGATGTTTGAAATTAATTACTTCAATGTTTGTTGTCAAATTATAAGAAAAAAAAAACACACACACTTCAATATAAAGTTTTACTACAAACCAGCTTACAGTATTTTACAGAAGTGTATTGGAATACTGTACCTCTAGGATTTTTATTTTTTGGGTAAAGAAATGCAGGAACCATTGATTTCTTGTCCCTTATATTGTAAAATAATGCATTTAAAGGGTAACAGAAAATTTACCCCTTCGGTTGCTTCTAGCTCAGATTTTGGTCTCTGCTAATGTAATACTAAACCAACACCCTTGATATTAGCCTGTGCCACAGATTGAACTAAACTCTGGGTTAAGTCCGTCTGCAAAACAGCGGCAACGTTCTGGGCTCTCTGTGTGTGTATCAGGATTTGAGCACATGCCAGGACTGGACTGTTAAAAATGCCATTGTCCATTTGCCAATTGTTGAAGGGAAACTCAACATAAATTTGTGTCCCTAGAGAGGTAGTGTTATCAGTAGATTTAGTTTTGTATATGTTGTAGTTAATTTTTATTTTTCCATTGTTTCTGGGTATTGTTATGTATGCTAATGAATTTGAAACAAAGGAAAACCAAAAATTAACTGCAATAAAAAACTAACTGCAACATATTCACTAACATGTAATTAATTCACCTTAATTTCACCTTTTTCCCCTTAAGTCGCCTAAAGTCGCCTTAAATCGCCCTAAGTCGCACAACATTTTGACCAAATTTTCCTAAAGTTGCCTAAAATTACGGCGACTTAAGGTCCCAGAGTAGGCCTCAAAAACGTGAAGACATTGGAAACCAATTTTTATTCCTCCCCTTCTAAAGAGGAGAATGAAGAAGGGGATTAAGTTTTGTCCCTTTCAAATCGCTTTGTGTTTTACTCTTTTTGTTATTGGTTTTCAATAAAGTTTTTAAGACGGTATCTCTTGTCTGGTTTTATTGCTAGCGTTTATTTGTCGCATGTTTCAATTGATCCTTGTTAAGTTATTAATAAATATTATTTATTATTTTTTGTGTTTATGTGATAATAAGGTTCTCCCTTGGAATTGTACTGTTGAGCCAATTTGCAAAAGGTCCACATCAGGCCTTGGCTGCCTAGTGTTGAACTTTCAATTAAGTATACATTTATATGTACTATGTATGCAGCTGTGGGCTTGCTAACTAGCATAATTAACTGAATAACCCCCTTCTAAAGAATTGCATTTGCCGTGATGGTGGTCGGTCGGGTTTGAACAGCCTTCCGTCCAAAACGGCGCAAAAATGGGTATTACACGAGAAGAGATTAAGAATCTTGTAAGAGCGACGGTGAGGAAATATCGACCATCGAGTGGCAAGAGTTGAAAAATCGATTGCCTTCATTTTTTGTCCATAAATAGCGTTTAAGTAGATAAGTAATCTGATGTAAGTTGTTCTCGCAAAAACCCTTTAATTTTCGAGAAAAGTAAGAATATCAGTTTTCGTGGTCGGAGTCTCAAAATGGCGGCATTTTCAAGCCGAAATTTGCTAACATAGGCGTACGGGAAATTTTTTTGCCTGGGGGGGCGGTAAACCATTTGCCCAAAAACATCTCGCAAGTTGCCCAAATTTTTACGAAAGAGTCGAAAAGAAATGAGGGCCATATTGCAACAACATAGGCCGTCCTGGCATATGAAGGTGGCTCGATACCGTTTTTCAGGGTCAATACCAAGTCTGAGCATAAACTACGTCGCCATAAACAAACATTTGGAAAAATTGTTGTATTAAGATGAAAATTTGTCATCACCAGGGTTGCAATGATATCGGAGTTGTCATAGCAACGAAATGACTCCATTACCTATTTTACTTCAGCAATGATTCTTGGGACGGGAACCTTACATAATCGTTCACAGGAGCTTTTTTGTCCAATACGGTCGCCTCGATGTTCGTGAAGTTTAAGCAAAACCTTAAGAGCGTTATCGAGATATTTTGCAATGAAGTTTTTATTATAAGAAATACGGTAAGAAAAGGAAAATCTTGATTTTTGGCCGTTATCTGTAGAAAACGAAGCGCTTTTGACCTGCAATTTCACCTCATAGTAGTTTTAATCTTTTTAAAAACAGGTGTAAAAGATCGTCGAGGTAGCTCTGCTTGATTGCTAGAATCGAAAGAAGGATTTGATTAGTATAACGTATCGAGCCACTCTTGTTAGCGGTTTTGTAAACATTTCGGTCTACTTTAACAAATAAGCGAATAATTTTAAACCGCTCGATAGATTTTTTAAACGAATTAAGATTCTTCTCGTAATTCAAACTGAGAATTATTCAGCCACTTCTTCATCTTCATACCCACTGTAGCCTGCGTAGCAAGCATTTCCAGTCAAATTCGCGCGGAAACGCCTGCTATGCAGGCAATACCCATTGCTAAATGCTGAAATACACTGTTCGTCGAGTGGAGATGATTCTAGACAGTTATGCGAAAGTTTATTTTAATCAATTCTCGACTGGAAATAGCCCATTCCAGCAAGTACAGTGCAGTATAGTGCCCGACCCCCCCAAAATACTGCAAATATGTAAATCACTAAATTACTCATCACATGCTAAGCAACCACTGTAGTGTAACTGGATTATTACGCCGACTTCGGTTAATATTCCGGTCTTTAAAACAATTAAATAAAATGGAGACGTCTTTAAAAACTGGCCTTCTCTCGCTGCCCAAAAAATCTGAGCTGCCCGAAATTTGGGATGGGGGGGGGGCTGCAGCCCCCCCCCCCCCCCCCCCCCCCCCCCCCCCCCCCCCCCCCCCCCCCCTCTAACATCAACTCTCCTCGCGTTCGCAAATAAAGCCGCAAGGAGAAATTTGGACACTTTCCATCAATAGAACAACTCTTCTTCTTTCACTAGAAGATACTTTCAAAGCAATATCGAGACTCGTTGAACTAACATAATTAAGAAATCTTTAATTTAGTAGTTGTTTTCTGCGGCATTTTTCTCCATGTGGTATAGCTCCAAATTTTCCCGGTCCTCGTTTATTCACACCTTTAGACATTCATCTAAAGCATACCTGAGAATTGACTTGGGCTGCTCTAGGCAGCCTCCAAACGAAAGCATCAAAGTTCGGTAAAAATAGTGAAGCGTGACAAAAATAACTTATTTAACGGCTCCAAGTTTCCTCGACCGTAAAGTAAGAAGACGAAATGTCTTCCTGTTCCGTCATCCTTAGCGAATTACCATTGTTAAAGTCCATATTTTTCGATAAAAAGTGAGTACCAGAAAAAGCGCGTTTGACTTTTTATTCTTCAAAATACTGTCAGGATCGAAAATGTTACTCTTTCAAGAATTGCGTTGCGTTACTACCGTGATTCCGAGACAGTCATTTTAACGGCTTCGTCTCTTCAAACGTACGTTATGTCACGTGCAGTCACGGAACAGATTGTCACGCAGAGTCGCCGTCTGGTAGAGTTCAGTGTTTCAAAATGGCTCAAATTGACCCAGTTTCACCTTTTTACCCCACTCTCTGATTGGAAAAAGAAATGTTGCAATGGGAAAACCTACAAGAAGTACAAAAAAACGAGCCTTTAGGCTGTAAATATCTACTTTTGTGCGTTTCGAAATTGGAAGTGTTTACACAATTACCGCCGGCCTGCCATGAAAATTCCAGAAGTTTGATGGTATCTTACGGAGATTAGGCTTTTGTACATTATGCTAGCATTTTTTCGAGCATTTTAGTGAGGCAAAAGCATTGAGCATTATTCGAGCATTTTAGTGGCATTTTCACCGGAAAATTAATTTTTCCGAGAAAATAAAATAGAAATTAACTTTTTTCAGGAGCCCATGC
>CALNXI010001872.1:57658-60158 GCA_942486025.1 Porites evermanni | reverse complement strand
CGCTACCGGTATAAGAGTAATACAAAATTACTCTAATGTCCTTTTCAAGATTTGGAAAATGATGAAGTCCTAAAAACCATAGGCTCGTGGGTTTATAACGCGGAAGATCGACTTTCTGGAAAAGTAGACTTATAGAGGGAATAGTTGTTTCACCAGACAAAACTGACCCATTTAAGTGCGCTAATGATAATTACATTGAATCTCACTATTACTCAGTTAAAAGGTCTGGCAAAATATTTGATGACGCTTGTAAACAAAAAGGGTTTTCGATGTTCCATTGTAATATTCGCAGTTTGGTAAAAAAACAAATCGTTGCTGCATGATATTTTAAGCACAGTCCACAAATATAATACCAGATATGCATCGAAACAGAATCTTTACGTAAAAAAAGTGCGAACTTACACGGGGAAACAAACAATCGGATATGCTGCATGTACCGTCTCGGTCAAAATTCCCTTAACTCTTAAAGAACTAAACACATACCAATTCCAAAAACAATTAAAACCTTATTTGCTGTCAGAACAACATAGTTAACATAACTTAAGCATATACTCTTTCTTTCTTAATACATTGTATTTTAAAACTGCTTCTTTGGAAATAAATTCTATCTCAATTCTCTAAAACTTTAAATTCTGGAGAACTGGCTAGGAAATCTTAGGATTATTTCAGCTCCAGGCCTTATTAAGTACGAATAAATAAATATATATATATATATATATCGATATTTTTTTTCGGTTTCATGTATGTAATTAAGTACAAGGCGAATAAAAGTATTGTTGTTGTCTAACGGCGGGTGAAACAAGTTAATAAGCTCACCAAGCGCTGGAGACTTCAATAGTTAGCCGTTTCCTCGAGATAGAAAGAAGAAAACGGTTTTGTAATAGTCAGTCAAAATTGAAATAAAGAGTTTTCAGCTCCACTTTCTGCATGTGTGTGTTTTGTTTGTATAGCCCATTTTTAGCGTTAAGTAGAAAACATAAACCCCTTCTCGTGTTGCTAGGTGATCGCTCCTCTTATTCATATTTTTTAAAAAGACGTTTCGGCAAACCGGACTAAAGTTTACTTACCGGGCAAGTCTATGCAAGCCTATTGTTCCTATTGTATAAGAGAGACGCTCATTAGTAAATTTCAACCGAATTAGTATGCAGGAAGGTAATATGAATGTTAATTAACTACCTATAACTATTTAATACTTACTCGACACTACCAAATTAATATGCAGGAACGCAGTTGAATAATATCAGGGCTAAAAGCGAAGCTCTGGTTAATAATACGTGTAAAAAAATAAAAAATAAAAAAATCGTGTAATGCTAAACAAGGACGACAATGAAAATGGCTTCAAGAGTAATAGATCTAATTAGCAAAAAAAAAACAAACAAACAAACAAACAAACAAATTGCACGTGCAGCACACTTTTTCTTCTAATTAGCAAAAAACAAATTTGCACTTGCAGCGCCGTTTTTTGCCTTTCCCTTGCCGTTGTTTTGCACGACTACAACGCTGTTTTGTACGACTAAAACGTCAAACTTCCTAGTTACACATTATTTGTATGGAGGAATTGACGTATGTGCTTACCCAATATTTTGTTTCCTGTGTTCATGTTCGATTTTATTTTTCATTGCCGCTCATTTTCACCTTGCTGGTCGCTCGCATTTCTCATTTTCTCACCGCCGCTTTGAATTTCCATGTTTTTCTTCCTACGAAATTCGTCTCCTTTGTTTTCAATAACTCGCTTTGGCTCTTTCTCTGTTATCCACGTTAGTGTAAACATGAAAAAAAAAAAAAAAACGCCGAAAAAGACACGATTTTGTTGTTGTTTTTTCTTTCTACAAGTCCGGGCGGCCATGTGATTTCCTTCCAAATAAAACCTTGAGTTGCATTTGGGTTGCCATACTTGTTGATTGAGTTATTTTACATTGGTAAGCCTGTGGTGCGGACGGACGGTCGCTGCTCGCTCGCTCGGTGTACGGTCACGTGATTACCAAATTTTCTCGGATGGGTAGGTTACCACATTTCCTCAGCTATGGGGCTCCGCCCACGCGCGGCGGTTCGCGCCGCGCGTGGAGCTCCGCTATTAATGATTTACCTATACCTATACATATACCTTTACACCAACGGGGCTTATATCTTGCAACATAGTACACTACTGGAAAAAATGGGGCAAGGCTATTGTTCCTATCGTATAAGAGAGACGCTCACTACATATGAAAAAAACGAGATGTACTATTGTTATAAAAAGGTCTAGACGGTATTTGCCATATGAGAAGAGAGATAGGTGACGTCATGGACTGGACCTAACTCGACAGTAAAGAGGATCGATTTGAGCATTCTAAACTATTTGAGATTTCCTCCAACACCCCCCCCCCCCCCAAACCCACATCAAAAGAAAATGCAAAAAAAATCCCCCCATCCAGACATAATAAAAAAAGAAAACCCATAACAACACCCTTGGAGCCAAGCAAAAAAAGTTTACAACAAAAAAAACATAAAATATAAAAAA
>CALNXI010001872.1:43911-46411 GCA_942486025.1 Porites evermanni | reverse complement strand
TACATCGGAAAAGAGCCATGTACTGAGCATTCCGGCTGATGTGCGTGTTAAATTTTCCCTTTGGAGACATATTTCGTAGCAGACGTATTACACTAGCATTTCTATGCCTCCCTTGAGTAAACCAAGAAGGGAAGCGAGAGGACTATCTGTTGCTTGGGCCATAAGATCATCAAAAACCAGCACATTGTTAAACTTTGGGTCAATTTCCCGAAGATCTTCTTTAAACTCTGGAAGGCCACGATCGAATATTAAACTGAATTTCCTTTCCGATAAATGACTGCATCACTTTGTAGCTACCCTGCCACTGATTGTAGTACCACCATATTTGCCTCGGATTCTTCCTCTCGTAAATAGTACGATCCGTTGTGAGAATTTTTTCAACGAAAAATGTTTTACCACGCTCAGTGGGGCCCACCACGAGAAGTGAAAATTTATGTCGAAACATAAATTCTGGATGTGCTTTGGTTTCCACGCAAACATCGTTAGTTAATTTAGGCCTCTTGGTTATATTATACAATGCAGAGGTTTTTCCGTTCCTTTGTCAGCTGCAACAGTTCGTTTTCGTTCTCTACTTTCCTTTTGCTTGTGTAATACTTTGGGAAACATCCGGGACACTTATTGTGTTATACCCAAGTCTTCTCTTTGATCCCGAAAAAATGCTGCTTTTAGCCATTGCTTTCTTTCGTGGCTCTTTAACCGATGCACTTGACGCAGGTGGTCACTCAAGGAGAGTAACTCTGGCTTGCCACATACAGGACAATCTTTCTTGAATTTATACGGCAACTTTATCACGCCAGAACCTTCAACATACTGAAGGAAATAAGTTATTTTCCTGTTTCTATAGCTCCGCTAATCAAATTTAATGTCATGATTAGTTCTACTCCAATTCTTGTCAATCGTGATGTAATGTTAGGTCGATGTCGGGTCGATGTAGGGTCTACGAGGGGTCGATGTGGGGCCGATGTAGGGTCGATGTGATGTCGATGAGGGGTCGATGCGGGGTCTATGTAAGATAAATTATTATTAACGAAGGAGAACGCTTAGTAACCCCACCTTCACCAATATTCTATAAAAGAGGCGCGTTACTTTCTGAAGTTTAGTTTACTATCAGGACGCGTGCTGTTCAAACCAAAAAATGTAAAGTAACCATCATTACAACCTTCTTCAACAATGTGCTGGAAATTTCAATTGGAAGTAGAAAGTGAAGAAAGCGATTTCTCCCAAGAAAGCGAAGTCTCTCAAGCCGGCCAATGAACGGAGTCTTCCCAAGAAGAAACAAAGCACTTAGAGCCGTGGTCACGCAGTTTTGATGAAGCCGAGAAACGCCATGAGACCCTTTGATCAATCAATACGAAGAAAACGGAGATTCAGAAAACGTGGCTCGTATTAAAAGCCGAGAACGTTCTTCTTCCTGTTTACAGAAAAGAACTGAGAAAAGTACTGTTAGGGAATCTACAGTGGATGCGTGCAATGGAAAAAGACCCCACCTTCAAAAACGTGATGGAAACCCAAAAAGAGTGTAAAGATTCTGAAGGATATGATTGGCTGGAATGGACAGAACTTGCTATCGATAAGCGAGAATTCTCACTCAATCGATTGTACGAAAAGCAGCCCATTCCACAGGATCAAGACTAGGCCTATTATGAATGTTATAGAATTTTTTTTTATTTTTTTTTTATTTTCTGGACCTTTGCCAGTTGTTTCGTTTTAACAAAAACTGTAAACAACCAAACTTTAAGTGTGTTTTATTGATAACTTCACAATCTTTACAACCTTTTATCTATAAAGGATGTTACATGAAATTTGATTTAAAACAAACTTGTTTCATTGTTTTAGAACAAACAGGAAGACCGAGGGTTGCTTACACTGTTAAGACAGAAATACATTTTGATCTGCGTGCATCTTGTACAATGGCTCTAGAATAAGAAGATAACTTTTTATCGTTTTCAATCTCTTCTCGTTTTTCGGGGGTATGACATAACGTTGAAAAGGTACGTGTTTGCCTTCAATGTGTCTTTCATACAAAGTCTTGAACACTCGGTAACTTTCGGGATGATGCCCGTCCTTCCTTGCATACTTGTAATACGCCTGACGCAGCACATCTTTTTTCTCTAGACTAGGTGTAGGGTCTGGATGATCTGGAGAGTCTTCTTTTTTTTGGACATACAACTTCTTGTACAATTCCCATACTTTGTGCATCCATTTTCTGTATCTAAGCCCATGAAAGATGTTAGGACTTCAAAGACTGTTAAAACCGTTGTCACACATTTCAAAGCCTTCGTCATATTTGCGTGTATGGCGATGGTGTTGGACAAACGCTTTCTGTTTAACCCCCTGGCGATGTTTTTCAAACATCTCCTTTATCTTTCCATAAGGATGGAATCTTGCGACCTTTGGCTGAGGTGAATACGAGAGACTCTCTTTGATACCATGCGATATTGACTGGTCTGTCCATATGAAAACGTTACACTCTTTTTTGTAGCATATCAGAAACACACGA
>CALNXI010001872.1:26411-38911 GCA_942486025.1 Porites evermanni | reverse complement strand
TCTATTAAAATGACCCAAACCATGCATTTAGCCCTAAAACAGTACTGAGCAGGTTTGTTTTCAAAGACAAAATCTAGAGAGGTTTCTGAGTGATCCTCGCGATCGGCTCCCGGGGCCCGTTTCTCGAAAGTCCCGATAATTAACGGGCCCGGTAAGCTGTCTCCGTTTACATTAAAGACCTAGGTTTCAATAGTTTTGCATCTAACACGATAAAACTGTCAGTTATTGAAACAAAATGGAGTAGTTTGCTAGCCAGGACCCGCGCTCTTATTCTTTATATTTCGATTTGAATATTTGATTTCGGGCCCGTAAAGTTACGAGGACTTTCGAGAAACGGACCCCTGCTTGGGCTCTATGTTCAGCTCGGCTTGTTAAAGCAAAATGTTTCTTCTAGCATCATCCATCAACCAGTTACCAACTCGTCGTTTCGTTTTTGTATGCTGTGTAATTGCGCTGGTGTTTAATATGCTGTACTTCAGAAATTCGCCATTTCGCTATGGAAAACCGAACAGATTTTACTGAAAAAGACTGAAAGGTGGTCTTAAACGGAATCGGCTTTCGAGCGCGGTCTTATTTGGTATTTTCGTTCAGTAAGGCCGTAGAGAGACGTCCAGTTTAAAAAAGAAGCAAAACAAGAAAATGGAATAAATAATTTCCGATAATTTGTAATACTTACCGGGGATCCACAGGAAAACCACAAATATAAACAGGAAGTTACGGACTGTCATCTTCTAACCTTTGCAACAGTTCTAGGGGAAGAGAAAATAATATTCAAGTTTGATCATGAAACCATTTTCATTATGTTTAACTCATACTATTCCGAATAAAGATCGAAAATAAAATATGAGGCAAATAATTACTAGAGGTAAGAAAAAAGAAAGTAAAAGAAAAGGGAAAGCTACTACCACGTGCTATAAATTTCCATTTTGCAACCTAAAATTTTCAGTTAAAACTTGTAATTTAAATGGGAATGTATAACTGCAGCTGTGCATCGAGACGTCGTTTTGTTAACAATCGCAACAAAAATTTATACGATGACGTACCATAATTGCAGTTTGCAAACATATAATTATGTTATCAGAAGGTTGCATTTAGCTTTCGATGAAGTCGAAACATGTTCACTTCTGTATTTCCATTCACGTTGAAAAGTAGTTTAGCTTGAAATGGTATAACGAAAAAGGGTCGATTTTCAATGCCTCCTAATTTTAATGTGCTCCCACTTAAGACCTTACCTATGAGTATATTTTTAACGGTGTACCGGTAAACACACGGTTTCAAAGGACCAATAAATATCAAAGAATATAGTATTAAATTTCGATACAAATAAGTCTGCACGGGGAAAAAAATTTACATTATCCTTGGAAACAAGTAAACATACTGACGTACATTTACGCTGGCGCACTGATCATCGCTTCTTGTCGGATATCGTGCCAAAGAGGTAATGATCACTTTTGAAGCTTTAAAAGGCAATTCTTGTTTTCTTTGATACAACTACGAAAAGGGCAAGATGAGACCAAGGGGTTATGTACATGGTACATGAATGACCTTCACTCCGGATGAGTTTCGTTCCAGAAAGAAGCTCGTACTGCCCTCACATGACAAAATAACCAGTTCAGCCGAAGGCGTTCTAGTTTGCGTAAATCGATTACGTGCCAAATCAGATACGCAGGCGCCTTTACCTAATTTACTACTAGCAAGTGAAGTTTACCGACCATGTAAGTCTTGAAAAACTGTTAGTTTACTATTTCATAATTACGCAGTTAGCAACAATAAAGGGTAACTTACGGGTTTTCGGTTTAACTTAAGATTGAAGTAGTACTAAGAAGATTGGAATACCTCTTCAATTTGCTTAATTCCGTTTAATGTGAAATTCTTACTGAAGCAATCACACAAACGTTATACATGCATGGGAAGATGATTAAAAGTGAAATTTTAGTTTTGGGTTGTTAAGTTCGTAAGGTCTAGGAGGTTGAAATGATTAATATATAGAAAAGTGTGTCTTTGACGTCATTNAAAGAAGCTCGTACTGCCCTCACATGACAAAATAACCAGTTCAGCCGAAGGCGTTCTAGTTTGCGTAAATCGATTACGTGCCAAATCAGATACGCAGGCGCCTTTACCTAATTTACTACTAGCAAGTGAAGTTTACCGACCATGTAAGTCTTGAAAAACTGTTAGTTTACTATTTCATAATTACGCAGTTAGCAACAATAAAGGGTAACTTACGGGTTTTCGGTTTAACTTAAGATTGAAGTAGTACTAAGAAGATTGGAATACCTCTTCAATTTGCTTAATTCCGTTTAATGTGAAATTCTTACTGAAGCAATCACACAAACGTTATACATGCATGGGAAGATGATTAAAAGTGAAATTTTAGTTTTGGGTTGTTAAGTTCGTAAGGTCTAGGAGGTTGAAATGATTAATATATAGAAAAGTGTGTCTTTGACGTCATTCGTAAACAATTATTGTGAAACAATGTGTCAAAATTATATATACCGTTTTCGGTTGCCATGGATGTTAAAGAGGTTTTGTAAATTGTTTTTTAGTTTTATTGTTATCGGGCAAGTTTTCTCGCCCTTCCCCAGCCAAGAATCTTACATTTGAGAGCTTCAAAGTTTCTTCTTATTCTCATAATGTAGTCACTTCGACGAGCAAAGTAGTTTTTGCGCTATCGCACAACAAATTACGAAATCCTTTGTTAAGCTCCAAACCTGCATGGTCTTTTTTCAATATTTTTAGTTATGATGTCGAGTGCGGTTTGTCACGGTTAGAAAAATTGCCCAGCCTCCGGCAATGGGAAAGGGATGGGATATTTTCGATGTAAGATTGGCAATTGACAGAAACGGTTTCCGCTGTGCGGTCAAGGATGTTGCATGTCCTATGGCCCGGGATAAGCAGTTAAAGTAGTAGTGCGTGGCAGACGCTCTAAACCTTACGGACTATTCATTAAATGGTTTAGACGAGTGCGTGGACCGGCTGCAACGCCTGAGCCTGAGCCCGATCTTGTTTTGTGTTTTTAAAAATTTTCTCCACAGATGAAATGTAGTAAAAGCTGCCTTTCGATAAATGTGTGTGAGGTACAACTCAGTTTTAGGGATTATAAGGGCCAGATATGTAAACGGAATTTAGCCAGTGTATATATAACAAAACCGCGTATCCAGTTGGAAGACCATTCCTGAGACGATCGAAAAAAACGCTTGCCGGCGATCAACGAGCCTTTTCCAACGCATCCGCCAAGATTTGGAACAGTCTCCCGCAATCATTACAGTCACAGCAAAATTTTAACACTAAGTCATTGCTTAAAACTCATTATTTCAGACAAGGGTTTAATTTATATTTTCTTTTTAGTCTTTCATATAGTATACATCTTCGCATTTTATTGTAAATTCAAAATTGTAAAGTAGTTTTGGATTCAATTTTAATATGTAAAGCGCATTTGATGATATCCTCTCGTATGTTAATTTGCACTATATAAGTATCAAATATTATTATTATTATTTGACTAGAAAATTATTTTTCTTCGTAAAATAACCCACTAAGGACGAGATCTGGAGGTGCAAACCCTCTTGTAACTTGAGTTAAAAGAGAAAATATAATTTCAAAGTTAAAATATTATAGATGTGAAATTTTTCTCAGTACTGGTTTAATTGAGATGCTTAGCATAATGTTAAGACAGCCAAAAGAAATGTTACCTTAAAACCATGATCAAGTTGATTTGAGCCTGCTGTGATGCAAGCCGGCCCTCGCATCGTATAGACCCGTGATTACTATTTCGAGAAAGGTTGTCGGAAAAATGTGCAAGCGACAACCCGAAAGTATTGTGGCTGGTTTTTTTCTCGATTTTCAAAGAATTTTGAAAGTATGGCGGAAGAGGCCATGGACATATGTCTGCGAGAGTTAAAAGAAGGCAAGGAAAGTAGAATCGACAACTAGAGTGTCAGACGCAGTGTATTAAGCATATCCCACACTACCTTTTGGGATTGTCGCGTGCTCAATTTTTCCCGATAACTTAAGGTTTAGAGGGTCTGCGACGCAGGCCAGCTGATTTTAGTCACATTCACCTCAAATAAGAAAATAAGCCTAAATTATGACAATTTTTGTCTTTGATTCAAGTGTGTACCTCAGATGTGATAGAAATCTGAACGTAGACTATTTTCACTGAGTGGTCAGTCAATAAAAGTGGAGAGAATGATACAAATCACTTTTGGTGCTCTAGCTTTTAAAAATTTGTATTTGGGAAAAGATTCGTGTTTCCTCATCTCATGAAAGTGCACGTATTTGGTTGGAGTTTTAAAACTATAAATTAGATAATACAGATCGAAAAGAAATAAAAGACAAAGAATTTCTAAAAGAAAAATGGTATAATGAAAATGGTTCGATCTTTTAATGCCTTCTAGTCTTAATGTGCTCCCACTTAAGGTCCTCTTTTGTAGCACGCCATCTGCTAACCATTCATAAAAATACTTTGGATCGATCAGAGCAGGTGGAATGTAGATTTGTCTGTTTATGGCAACATATTTAATCTTTTAAAGATGCAATGGTATGCAACAAACGTTTACATGTCGATACAAACTGTTTTGGTGAAAAACGTACCTGATCAGAAATTCTTGGAAAACAAGCAAACTTAGTGAGATACTTTGCTGGCACGCTGATTAATTTCGAATCTGCCTATTAAAGAAGTAATAGTCACTTTTGAAGCTTTAAAAGGCAATTCTTGTTTTTAAAGATATAGTGTGCAGAAGGCTTCGACCAAGACCAAGGGGCTGTTTACATGATAAAAGAATGAATTTCATTCAGGAATCAGTTTTGTTCCAGAATGAAGTTCGCATTGCCCTCACACGACAAAATAACCGGCTCACTGCCTAAGGTGTTTTCGCTCGCGTAATCCGTTTTCTCTCCATTTGGGCTTAAGTTATTTACCGACCATGAAGGTCTTGAAAAGCTGTTAGTGACCATAAAGGGTAACTGATTTTCCTTTTTAACTTTAAATTAGAGTGCAAAAGTGAGGAAAAATGAATATTGGCTGCTTTCTCAATTTGCTTATTCCAGTTCAGTGTGAGATTCTTACTGACGCGCGCAGTTAGATATTTCAAACGTTATACATACATAGGACGGTAGTTTAAAGTGAGATTTCAGTTTTGAGTTTATAAGTTCGAAAGGCTCAGGTTGTTGAGATAATTGAAATAGAGAAAATGCTTGTGCTCAAAGTTTCGTATTGTGAACAACGTCAACAACTCCAATGTTTTCAGTTGCCCCCAGGAAAGTGCACCTCTGGAGCATATTTTTGCCTTACCGGCTTTGAATGGTCGCTTACCCGCTGAGCTAACATTTAGGGGGAACACTGTCATGGTCATTTGTTTCTGTCCTATTTGTGGGCTATAATATAAACTACTGGTTTTTGTAATTCTTAAACCCTATTATTAGTTTTCAGTTTTTTTCATTCTATTCTTGACATATAGTAAGTTAAACGGGCAAAATATTTTTAAGCTATCGCAAAGCAAATTATGAAATGCTATGTTAAGCTAATGACCTGAATGCGAATTGTCTCTTTTTAAAAATTTTTTGTTGCGTGCGGTTTGTCACTCTTTAATTTGGTAAATTTGCCCAGTCTCAGTGGAATAAACCAGTAAATGAAAAAATTTTTTACATAGAGTTATGATTGGGAACTGAAAGGAAAAATTGGCCGGTGTTGAGGAGGTAGTCATCGTGTTCTCTTGTTCTACAATTTCTTCGCTCAATTTTATTACAGTGAAACTTTCTTGGGCCATAAGAAACAAACAAACAAACAAACAAACATTAAGGTTCACTTTCAGCTGTGTTTAATTTGAAATGGCGGGAATCGTGACTTAGCTTCTCGCGATAAGAGCGCTGAAAAATATCCCACTCCTTTCGTGAATGTTTTGTGATCATATCGATTCTATTTTATTCTCAGTAAAACACTCCCGTCAATACAGTAGCTGAAGTTCTTTGGATCACAAAACAGGTGGAATGTAAATTTGTCAGTTCATGGCTAACGAAATTTGTTGTTGTCATAAACACTGCTGCTACGTAAGGATATAATATCACAACAAACGAAAATTCGAGATTGGTTCTTGTCCCATTTTGCTATCGGTAAAGTAGCTGATTAGTTTAGTTTGAACTCTAACTTAAACACAATAGGTTTTATTTGCACACGTGATCATTTTTATGACTGGGTGAAATAGTCAAAGAAGGAAAAAAGGACAATAACAATTTTCAGTTTGGATCTCAAGAGTGATATTGGCAGCTCCCAATTCAAAATGTATTGCATATGATCTTTTTTCTTTCTTATGAAACTGGTAATGGCCCAATGGCTCTTGCCGTCATGTTGTACATTTGTGTTTTGCATTTAATTTTGAACGAGGTACACGCAAAATCATATCCCCACCGGGATACATAGGGCTGGGGGGGGGAGGGGGGGCGGTTGATGGAATTTCTTCCCTTTAGTTTTGATTTGTTGCAGTATTTAGAAATTATTTTTCCTTCAGTGGGAGGCCTTTGATCCTCGCTACAAGATATATGGGGTATATTTTGTGGGTGGTGGCGCCGCTGGAGGACTGTGACGTCTGCACTGAACATGGTCGTCATCTTGGATTTTATTAGTATAGGTAATAGCATGATTTGTAGCGATATTTGGCATAAATACCACGAGTGATATTTCGAATTTGTTATACGTAATGTCACGAGCCGTTAGGCGAATGAAATTTGAGACAATTTTGAAATATCACGAGTGGTATCTATGCCAAATATCACGTACAAATCATGCTATTATTTGTTTATATACTACTACCCTCAAAGGTTTTGTAATTTTCACATGTGGGTATTTCAAATTAAGTTGAAATACCACTGCTCTAAGCCAATTAAATTGCAGAAATTTCCCATGTAATAGTATAAAGAATGAGAAATCAGGTAAAACGGTGAGAATTAATAATTTTTTGTGCTTGACATGTACATAAACAATATTCTTTGTTTCATTTTATCCGCAAGCTTTACTTTATTTGCTGAAAGAAGTTGAAAAAACGTGTATTTTCACTCAAAAATGGCGTGACCACCTGCTACTTATGACGTCATATCTCGTAGCCATAGTAAATGGTCATCACTAAACTCGCCTCAAAATGTGCACGAGGGATAAACGAACAACTACAATATTTTACTGAGCCTTGTGCTTGTTAAGCAGCGCTTAGACTTTTGTCCTCGTTTTTTGCAACAACTAAAATGAAAATTTGACTCGTTTTTCACTAGATAAAATTGGTACAGCTTATCTCTTAAATGCTTGATCGTGTCACGAGTTCTGCTTCGTAATAGGCTCTTTGCATGACTGTGATCACGTGATCAACTTTCCGTAAACAGGAAAAAAATTCAATTTTACAAAATTTTGTAAGCACAAGCTGAACGAGCATATTAAAATTAGGTAACCTGAGAATTTTCAGCCGTATATCTCAAAAGTAGCGATTGCAACGGCCGCCGAGAGTTGGAAGCATTTGTATGAGAAAAACAACTTTTGTCATCCAGTCACGCTTGCACGGTTTACTATTCAAATCCTTGTAATCTCTAAAATTTTGAAACTGTCGTTAAACCTTTCCCTTACTCATTCAAGGGCTCAAATTGCCTGTTATGAAATATTTCACAACAAAAAACAAAAACCTACGAAGACTCCACATTTGTTATTGCTCTGAATCTTTAAAACCATAAAAAGACCCTAACACTGCATTAGACCTTTCTTGGTATCGAAAGAACGAAGAAGTATTAACATTTACTTTAAGTTCTCATGGCACTGATAACTCACCACTACCACAGGATCAGGAATACTTGTACATGTCAAAAGGAAGTTACCATCAGTCATTCGACTTCTTTAAGCGGGTTAGCTCCAGAAGGCGTTAAGCAAGTCCTCAAATAACAACGAAGTATAGCAGAGATCTGCAGCTGGAGCCTGAGGAGGGGTTGCCCTTGTTTATTTACAATGTGTTTGTATTGCTGACGCAAATGAGTTAATTTTCTATACATTATACAATACTTTTTTATTTAAATCGTAAATTTTCCGTTTTGGGTTCTAAAAGTTGAGAAATAGTGGGGTTGTGATAAAACTGTTTAGAAGTCTGAATTTTAAAATTTTCTGGTGTCAAAATGCTGTGTAATGCAAGCCTATCGCGATGACGAGAAACTCAGTCAAGTACATTTAACATTGTGGTTATCTCGAACGCTGACGAAGTGTATATAATACTTATGAATCATTAAGGAGTAAACTTTGCCAATTCTCAATAGAGAAAAACATGAATATGTATATTCAGACTTAAAAGTTTCGTAGAACCTTTTCCAAACTTGAAAAGTTTTCTGATTTATGTCAAGAAAACATATATCTGTAATTTCGCTTGTATACATCACTCTTTTTTATAACTCTAAATGCCTTATAGAAGTTTTCCATGCGTCATTAGGCACAAAAATTAAAGGTATTAATGTTTTTAACTGGAGGAGGTCTCTCATCGCCAACGGGCGATTATGAAACAACATTATAGCCAACCACTATAAGCTGCGGTTTTCGAAGCGTCTATATGGAAATAAGGAGTGAATTAGGTGAAAGAGTGAGGGACCGTCGATAATGAATAATTATATCTTTAAAACATACGTTCAATACGTTTTTTAATAATAATAATAATAAAATAAACAATACTTTAAATATTAAGAAAACAAAAATGCGGACAAAAAGATAAAGTAAAATTTTCTAACTGAGCCGTGAAGCTGTAAAAAACAATTAAACGGCAGGTGCTTAAAATTGTAGGTGGAGCAACTTTTTTGCTGTGTCATCCATTATAGATGAATTAAAATCATTCCAATAAGGCCTATTTCAACCAATTTCTTAATATGGAGAACAATCATGCTTATTGAAATGCATTCAGCACATGAATTAAGAATGTGTTCCCTGTCGCGCCCATTCTGAATCTATTCTTTTTTCACTGTTTTATCCAGAATGTTATGTCAAGTGTTCTACAACTAGCTATTTCACAACATAACTAACGGAGGGAATGACATGAAGCAGACAAGTGACTTCAGCAGGTTGGCGTATTGTTGGCTACTGACGGTGCAAACCAATTGGGCTTCCGGTGGATATGGTAGAGACATTTAAAACAAAGATTTTGAATTAAGTAACTGTGATTAAAGACCCTTTGTCACTTCCCCTGATGCATTGCGCATTTGTTGTTTATGTTACTTTCAACGAACGAGCGGCGATCTCTCGGGAGGGTAAAGTATTGCATCTCATCTCGTGGAAGAAGTTACATGAACGCTGTGTTTGAAATTTCGGCAATCTAGGCGAACCTCCATATGCGATCACCTCTCGTAAGTGAACACCTCCCGACCGCCAATCCAAAAGAGTGGGCAGCCGAATGAACGCAATATTAAAGACGGCAGATGATTGGGATTCCCGATCTTAAGCGCGAAAGTTTGGAGCAGTTCAATGCCTCGCTCGATATAACAGCACCACACGTCAATTCTATTGTTACTCAAAGCTCCACCATTCCAGCACGAGAGCTGATGGAGGAAAGGAAGTGTGAAATCAATGCTAAAAGGAGAGCCGCTGCAAAGTCCCGGATTGACAGGATTGACGAATCGTTGGCCTGATCTACTACAAGCGGTGCAGCAGACAAGGGACAAGGGAGCCAGCTCGTGGCTGAACGCTATTCCAATCGAAGAACACAGACTGGCTTTGAACAGGCAGGAGTTTAGGGACTCCCTTTGCCTTCGCAACAACCTCCCTCTGCCTAATCTCCCTAGTTACTGTGCTTGTGGAGAAATGTTTACTGTCAACCATGCTTTGTCATGTAAGAAGGGAGATTTTGTAGCTCAGAAACATGATACAATCCGAGATCTTCTGACATCACACATCAGTAAAGTGTGCAGAAATGTGGAGACAGAGCCACTCCTGCAACCACTCGACAATGAAGTATTCAACCTGCAGTCCACTGTTACAAGTCGAGAAGCGAGGCTGGATATGAAGGCAGGAGATTTTTGGACACCAGGAGTAACGGCATTCTTTGACGTACGTGTAACGCATATTAACTTCCGGTCCAACCAGGGCAAGTACACAGCTACGATCTTCGAAGAGCAAGAAAACGAGAAGAAGAGGAAATACAACCAGAGAGTGATGGATGTAGAGATGGGAACCTTTACACAACTGGTGTTTGGTACAAACGGGGGCATGGGACTCGACTGTCAGAACGTTTTAAGAACTCTCGCAGATGAGCTTTCGACTAAGAACGATGAACCCTACGCCAGCGTTATTTCCTGGCTTCGAATACAGCTCTCATTTGCTATATTAAGAACTGTACACAGATGCGTCAGAGGTTCTAGATATCCATTCAAATCACGTGAGGTCTCAGAAGACTTCACTTTCGCTGTAGCTGGTCTACATCTGTATTCATAATTTTAGGCCTAGATTTTTGATAGTTTTTTTCTTATAGTAATGCTTGATTTTCCTTTTCCCACTCTTAAAGTATTCACAATTGTAAGTAGTTTTCTATCGTGGACATAAATTTAGCTTTTAATTTGTATCTTAGAATTCTGAATTGTGAAGGGGTTTTGCCGGAAATTTGTATTTATATAGCATTGATGTGGACGTTTTATTTTTATGAATATGTTACAGAAGTTTTGTGTGTAGTTTTTATAAGATTTTTATAAGATTTTAATCAAGAATTTTTTTATTAGACGCCCGTGACCGCTCTTCCGGAAATGAGTAGCCGACAATAACAAAACAACCAAACAGTCGCTCCAGTCCAAAGACTCGCATTGTCTTAGAAAAACAAGCAGGGGTTTATCCTTGTTTTTATCTTGACTGAGTCACAACGCAATTCTCCATAGCTGATATATATATATCATACAATCAATATATATATATCATAAAATCAAAGATGGCGGCTACAACAATATCACGAACACGAACAAGTTTTCGCCCACCCAAAATACGCCTGCACTGCAGGCAATTCTAACTCGATCGTCTTATTTCTTTTAGCAACGCGGTAGGAAAACAGCTGTTTGAAAAAGAACAAAATATATAAGAAAATGGACTAAATATAATTATGTGATACTCACAGGTAAACAGGAATATCACAGATATAAACAGGAAGTTACGGCCTGTCATCTTTTACCTTTGCAACAGTTAAAAGACAATAATTTCAAAGTTTATATAACGAATTCTCATTTGTTAGAATTGAAATTTTTCCCTGTGTTTAACTTAGATGCTCAACATAATGAAAATTGACACAAGGAAAAAATAAAGATGTCCTTTTAAAACAAGAAGTAGATTTTTTAGTCACCGCATAAATGCATTTATGTTTCACGTATTACTCCAAACGAGGAAATAAGCCCATATTTTGCTGCACTGAGAATTTAAGACAATTTTTGTCTTTGATCCAGTGTGTACCTTGGATGTGAACACAAATTGACGAAAGCCACAAGGACAGCGAGTCACCCTAGCCGAAAATGAACTGGAAACTAATCAAAATAGTCGGGTTGAGAGCTGAAAATAGTGGTTAGGGTTAAGCACGGGCTATAATAATTAGGTTTAAACACTGAAATAGTCTAATCCTCTATGGTGTAGAGGTGTTAGGGTAAGGACTTAAGAGCTTAAGATCCTGGGTTCGATATACTTGCTTATGACATTTTCGATCTTCTTTTTTCTTAAAAACATTAAGGGCACTTAGAAATTCTTAAGTCTCAGACCTAAGAAAAGATGGGTGACGCGCTGTCGCTGATGTGTTATCAGTGGTGAGGTGCAGAGAATGCATGATATTACTGTGACTAGGATGCTTTCGGTGCTCTAGCTTGACATCTGGAAAGCGTTGTTATCTTCCCTTCATGTAAGTGCGTCCATGTTTTTGGAATTTTTTTTAAATTATAATTTACCAATAGATAATGCAGATCGAAAATGAAATACAAGACAAAAATTGCTAAAAGTAAAAGAAATGAATAAAAGGTACCCGATGTTTTCTACAACTCGGGCTTTACGTCAGTTTCCTTTCTCGCAAACTACAAAAAAAAATCTTTGAAGCTAAGAACCATAGCCTGAATTTTTAAAACGAGCACATAACTCAAAGGGGTACTATCTCACTTGACTAAAAAAAATAACTTAAAGGGGTGCTATCTCACCTGACTGAAAAAACAGAGCATAATTGCATCGAGAAGTCGTTTTGTCAACAATCTCAACAAAATTTCATGCGATGACTTACCCGCCACGTAAAATTCCAAATATTGTGTTACCAGAAATTTGCAGTCAGCTTTCCATAAGGTCGAAACAGGTTCTCCGCTGTACTACCAATACACGATGAGCTGTGGATTAGCTCGAAATAGTATAACAAAAACGGGTCGATTTTTAACGCCTCCTAGTTATAATGTGCTTCCCATAAAATCCTCTTTTGAAGCACGCCATCTGCTAACTGTTCATGCAATTTCTTGGATCAGAGCAGGTGGAATATATTTGTCATGGCATCATA
>CALNXI010001871.1:88793-100537 GCA_942486025.1 Porites evermanni | reverse complement strand
AGCTGTACAGAGCACCCCGGTATCTGTACCTGCACCAGTACCCCCAAAAAGATACAAGGGTTATGTGTATGTTCCAGTAGAGGAACTTGTTTCAAACGAAACTCAGCCAACAAACACTAATCCTGAAAATGGAAAGCCACAACGGCAGCGCAGACCACCAAAAAAGTGTTTGGAATTTGTTTATGACTAACATTTATTTCAAGTTTCAAACCAAATTGTCAAGTTATTGTTAGCATATTTTTCATGTTGACTTTCTACTCCTATTTTTGTTTACAATTATTGGTCATGCATGATTCTTCACATTCAAACTATATAGTAGCCCATTATCATGTGACCATATAGATATATATAAATTGTTACATTATAAACTTGGAAATTTCAATGTCATTTGCATTTGTATTCCATATGTGAACAACATATTACATATACTGTGTCATTCAGTTCAATGATGCACTTTCAGGTAATGAAACTGAACTTATTAATACACATTGATGTCTCTTTATTGATAAAACTTAAAATGTCACATTTCATTTGTAATTCAATAGATGAAATGTGCCTATATGTGTAGCTATATGTAATGCATGTCAATGCATGCTGTTCAGGTATGTACATACATATGATTGAATATAATATTGTCTAAATAATTATGTGTGCTGTTCTGATCTGCATGTGGTCTGTATACATTTGTATACACTGTATGCATGGCCATGGGCCTGCTAGGCATTGCATGAATCTGATGACATGCCATCCCCAGCTGGTGTAAACATACACGATTATGTAACATTTTCTTGATTTTTGAAAATGTTAAATGTTTCACATACTTTTTTCCATAATTTTCTGTGGATGTTTTTATATATTTCACGTTAATTAAATTCACATGATCGATCGTGCGTGATTTCACAGCACACATTTCACACACATTTCACAGTTTCACATATCTTTTTCACAGCATTTGATGATGTGAAAAGGAGGACATCATTTCACATGGTTTTCACATGGTGATTTCACATTATTTTTCACAGATGTGTGAAATTGTATGTGAAAAACCAAATGAAAATTTCACATGTACTTCACATGCATTTCACATCATTTCTTCCAGTAGTGGAATGGGAATCTGACTGTTGCTATAAACCGACGGATGGAGAACAGGATCTTAATTTTTGTAGAGCTTTTTGTGGCTGCTTTTTGTTTTATTCCACCGTCCAACAAAAATCACAGTTCCCGCGAAAAGTAGGTATACATGGTAAACAGCTAATTAAGAGCATTTGTCTGTAAGATTCGAGCTATATTGAAAAGTCGCTGCCACACTATCTCACCGAATTGGCAAAAAATTGGCAAGTAGACTTGATTTCGGGTCTTTAATAAGGAATAGGTAACTTTAGGTTCTAATTCCTCCCATTTCGGAAATCATCGACATGGCCAGTTTTTGGGTGCCTCGGACTGGCACCATATTGTTTAATAGAAGCTGCTTATGAGCCTTCGACTACAACCCTGTCTTCAAAGCTAATCTTTCTTTACCGATACACATTGAAAGAACAATCNACATTTCACAGTTTCACATATCTTTTTCACAGCATTTGATGATGTGAAAAGGAGGACATCATTTCACATGGTTTTCACATGGTGATTTCACATTATTTTTCACAGATGTGTGAAATTGTATGTGAAAAACCAAATGAAAATTTCACATGTACTTCACATGCATTTCACATCATTTCTTCCAGTAGTGGAATGGGAATCTGACTGTTGCTATAAACCGACGGATGGAGAACAGGATCTTAATTTTTGTAGAGCTTTTTGTGGCTGCTTTTTGTTTTATTCCACCGTCCAACAAAAATCACAGTTCCCGCGAAAAGTAGGTATACATGGTAAACAGCTAATTAAGAGCATTTGTCTGTAAGATTCGAGCTATATTGAAAAGTCGCTGCCACACTATCTCACCGAATTGGCAAAAAATTGGCAAGTAGACTTGATTTCGGGTCTTTAATAAGGAATAGGTAACTTTAGGTTCTAATTCCTCCCATTTCGGAAATCATCGACATGGCCAGTTTTTGGGTGCCTCGGACTGGCACCATATTGTTTAATAGAAGCTGCTTATGAGCCTTCGACTACAACCCTGTCTTCAAAGCTAATCTTTCTTTACCGATACACATTGAAAGAACAATCCCTCTTTATTGTATTTTTAGAAACTACTTTGAAATTGATAACGTTTTCGCAACGATCGATTAAACTTTTCATGGGTATACTTTTTGAATTTTTCACACCCGCAAAATTAACAGAATTTTAAAGGCGTATATCTCTTTTGCCACATTGCATTGAAGCTTGCCACTCTGCCTGAATACTCATTGTTTGCAGTTAAATCGAGTTCATTAATAAAAAAATTGGGCAAATTTAACGGAGCAGAAACAAAAGTAATGAATGGAAGAGTATTCTAGCGACTTTGTCAATAATCTTTACACCGAATACTCGCCAGGTGTTGCCAAAATTACAATCGATAATAGAGTTTCTGTCATTAAATCTGAGTGATCTGTGTAATAAAATTAGTCTCTGTAATATAATCGATAACTCTGCTGCGAAAAATAGTATAAAAAAAGGCAGATTGTGAAAGGAAAAGGAAAATGAATTTGTTATGTTTATGCTACAGCACGTAAACAAAATGCAACCATCAGAGTGGCACTGGAATTTTTCTGATTTTCCTCCAGTTCCTTTATCGAAACCAGAGCTTTTTAAATTAACCATAGTAATGAAAATTGACATGTATTACCTTAGTCAACGACAAAGATGCCAGTTTCCACCTTGATCGAAAAAAAAAAATTTCCCACGCATATCACAGGTCGTCACGTTCCTTGCATGGCTTTACAACTCACATGAAACCGCCTGGTTTCAAACAACTGAACTGAAGAATCCGTGAAAATGTTTGGCAGCCAATAAATGATGGAAGTTGATATAAGTTATCTTTATTAGTGAGCGAGGATGCGATGATAGTTCCAGCTACATGTATTTACAGCTTTTGAAGATTCACTCAAAACTCATGAGACATGAGCCCTTGAAATAAACATCATTACTTCCGGCGTTAAAAATTGGGCGTTGGCAAACTAATAAATTGACTCATTCTACCTTGTACACCATTAACAATGGTTCCGTGCCGCACAATTTTCAGGTATTTTGTCTCAATCACGAAGCCTGTTTTGAGGAGATTCTTTGTCTTTCCATAAAGGGCTTTTTGATAAACAGAAAAATTGGATTCGAAGGGGTTAAGAAGAATGAGGGATGAGCCCAGGACTACAAAAACCACAGTCACCGCACTGAAGGGTTGTAAAACTGTGCGCAAATGCTTCACCTTATAGAAACAATTCCAGATTTTCGTTTCCTTGAAAAAGCTTAAAATCGCTAGTCAATGCATGGACAACTCAAGACAGTCTTAATCCAAAATAAAGTAAACAGCAAAGAAAATCCAGATAGCAACCAGAGTGTTTATCCGATATTGCGAACAATAAGGAGTGATTGAAGATGTGTCTGCAGTTTAATGTGAAATCATTTACCATGCTCACGGACCTTTGGACAACATGAGTGTACCGATTGACGTAATATCAGTGGTAAAAAGCGAACGCTTTTTACTGTAGGACAATGACGTCATACAAAAGGCATCTTCACTCTGGCATCCTGAATTTCAAACTGTCAAAACCTAATTTTCTCTGCTCGTCAACTCAAAAACGCCTCTGAGGACAAATATATTAATAGTGGTAATGTACTTGTTAGTAAGACGTCCAACATAAGGAAACATCCATAATCAACTTGGTTAATGCATTGATAAAGAGAAACTTTCTGCTTTACCCTTAGGGGCAGACGTCAAAAGCGCAAAAGATTTTTATTTCAGCTCTAGCATGTGTTGTCTAGCGATTTGCCTTGAGCTTCTCTAAATTTTCCAGATCAAACAAGCTGTGCCCATCGTACATAATCTTGTCTGGGCTCCCTTGAAAAATTGCACTTCATCAGAAGCCTTCAAGTTCATCCTCCACCGCGACAACTTCATGATGTATTTTAACCCTTTCACCACCGCCGGCTATTCTGAAGAAGAAGTGTCCAGGACACCAGCAACTTCTGTGCTTGTGCCTTAAAATGGACATGATTGAAAAAATTGCGTTTTTCACATTGAAGGAAGCATTTTGGTTTAAAGCAAACCATATATCATTTTAATTGTCAGGTAATTTTCTTTCATTTAAGGCAACTTGCAGTCTATTTAGGACAGTACTGACTTAATTATAGAATTTCAAAGTTGTTTAATTTTATGGATTACAAACTTACAGTTTTCTTTTGCAGGCACAAGGTGGTTAAATACAATAAAACAGTATAATTTTGCCCCTTGGGAACTTTTATGTATTGTCAAATGGAAGTGTCCTTAACAGAAACAAGAATTCAATGAAAGCAATAAAAAGGAACCTCTTGTGTCAGCATGAGCATCATAAAACCATATTCCGCATACTGTTGTGAGAGGAAATGCAATTTGAAAATGCATTTGAAAAAGTTTTTACTATGTGCATCACCCTTATCTAAAACTTCTAGAAATAAAAAACCTATTGACAACAGTGATGTCCATTTTGTGTTTTTGGATTAACAGTTCCTTCAAGCTCAGCCAAATGTAACTCTACAGCCAGTATTCCAACTTTGAATGATAGTCATAAAAACAGTTGGAGCCCTCCATTCCAATGCATAGATAAACATTACACTTCAAACACTTGAAAGTAATCTTCCTATCTTTAAATGGACAGTCTTTCTTGCTTACTCCTCTGTTTCTTCTCAGAAATTCCTGCTGTTTCTTTAAACAAACAGTGCACCGATGATCATTGCCAGTGCCACGACACACAATGTGTTCTCCAACTCCAAACATTCTCTGTGGGTAGTCATTAGAGCTTTGTTTTCGTTTGTTGCTGTTTGCATGGGTTGTTGGGAAATGTCCAATTAGCTGAATGCGCAGTTCATCCTTGAAACTAAGAAGATCTCTCTTACTATGGCCTGGAATTTGATGTGGCTGGTAATATCCCTCAATAACAAAGGTATTGTAGACGCAGATTAGAATAAGCTTTATGAACATCCTCATGTACCACCTCATTGGCCTCCTTAAATTGCTAATGCAAGTCATTTGGTCATGTAAATCAACTCCTCCCATGAACTTGTTGTAATCTTTAACAAGCTGAGGACACCTTATTCTCACCTGCATCCACTGTCCACCCTGTCTTACCCTCCTGTTCTCGATGCCACCATCACCAATGTTGTCTTCATCATCTTCACTTTTCATGTTGTCACTCACTCCTACAGCTGGCTGTTGAACTGGAGAAGAATGTAAGGTGCTCAATGTATAGATCTCCTTTCTGTCTTTCCACTTAACTGCCAACATAGTGTTGTTCCAGCCAAGCCAAGCAATTTCGCCTCTCTCTGTTGTGGGCATTGCTTTCAGCTCATTCATTGGATAGCCTTTGCGGTTTCTTGCAGTACCACAAGCGCATAAACCCATGTTTTTCATTGCAAGAAAAAGAATAGGACTGGTTTAAAAGTTATCCATGTAAACAGGGTGATGTGACTGCTCTAAGCCACGCAATACGTTCAAAACAGCTTTGCCAGTCTTTCCAATGTTTCCAACATTCCTCTCATCATTGCCAGCATACACATCAAACTGTTTACAATATCCATTGGTACTGTCACACAACGTGAACAAATTGATGCCATATTTGACAGGTTTATCAGGCATTCTAACTTTTATTTTCAATCGCCCCTTGAAAGGCACCATTCCTTCATCCACATAAATGCTCTCATGACAGTTGTACAAGGAGAAACATTTTTCACGTATTTTTGTAGTAAGATTACGGATCTTATAAAGTACATCTTGTGTTTCATCTTCCGTTCTTTCATGTTCACGATCCACAAAGAAAATGTACTTCTTTAGTTGAAAATACCGTTTACGGGATGGAAAGATGTTTCTCACTCTGGGTGTATGAAACACGCTCTACCCCACTGGAGAAAAAGTACCTCATCTCTGGGAACAACAAGTAGGTCGTTTGAAATTATCATCATCGCGGTAAGTGCCTTGATCTCAGATGGTGGTGTTTGTTTCCAACCCGCGACTTCCTTTTTAGCAGTGTTCCTATTTGTAAATTCAGCGATCTGCTCGATGATTTCATTGTCAACAAAAAGCTGAAAGTACTCTAATGCGGATCGTTGTTGTGGGGCGTTAGGCGTAGGACCACACTGCAATGAAAACGGATCAATTTCTTGCTCAAATTGAGTGCTTGTCCAGGTCATATTTGTATGTAACTGCAATGGAAACCCTTCGAATTCTTCCTCTTCATCGGAATCTTCTGATCCAAACATTGCTTAATAAACCGCTTCACCGTCGTCAGGAAATCTTCATCAAAGTCAGACTCATCGAACAATTAGTCTAACTCCTCTTCGCTCAGACATTTAAAAATGGCTGTGAAAGAATCGAAGGAGTGCAGCGTTGAAAAACTTGAAAACTTTGGGTGAAACCATGCCGTTTTTCTTCGCTGGAATTCTGGGAAATTTAATTGGCAACCCAATTGAAATAGTTGAACCTCCCTCTTGGCATAGATGGCTAATTTGCATTCTAATATTTCCGCCATGTTTATTTCGCTGGATTTCCGGCGCGTAGCGTTACAGGCACTTTTTGTTTGCGCCGGAAAACCCGCGCGTAGTGATGAAAGGGTTAATGGGTGGTTTTCTCTGCATATCTTTCTTGCATATTGCGGGGGTAACTAGTAACAGACTTGTCTAAATGCTCCATTGTTGTGTGGTGTGCTGAGATGTGGACTGGACCACTGACTCAATTTAAACACATTTGGCTCGAGATGGTTCAGCCCAAGTCTAGTTTCTGGGCCCATGAAGTTCCTTTAGGTCCATTTCTGCCAGCTGTTACCTTCAACAACTCTGATGCGTCTCTTCTGATAAGGACCTCAACATTCGCCTTGGGATCGTAAGGTGGGATTTCATGGGCAATCTCCTTGAGGTGAGAGCACTGTCTGGCCATCTCTGGCAGGGCAATTTTACGCTTGTCCTCGGGGATGTTTGTGCACTCAACAATTTTGGGAAGCCTAGCCATTATGCTGGTCATGGAGCATAGCATAACACGGAAAATTCGTTTCCCAGCGTTTTCTTCTCTCCCACTGCTGCAGGTCGTCAGGAAGTACTTGATATTTGGTCTGGTTGGGGCCAACCTATTCGCTAGGTTTGGAGTTATCATGGAAGCGTTGCTCTGGTCGTCTATGATTGCATAAGTGCGACGGGATTTTTGAGGACAATTCTCACCAAGAAAGTCAACAAGAACAATCTTGCTACAAGACACTCCCCTGGTGAGGGGCTTGTGGCAAACCGAAATGCAGGCCGTTTTTAGCTCCTTGTCATGCTTCGTACCTGCCGTGGCAGATTTGTCTCTTTGTGAAGGGCCATGGAATGACAGTCGTCTCCGCACTTGGCGCATTTCACGACTGCATTGGATTCATTTGATCTATGTCCTGCTAATAAACAGCAAAAAAATTGTCCTACTTTGAGAAAACATTTGTTTCTGACTTCCAGCGTTTGTTTTTCGGAGGCTTTGCATTCAGCTAAAAGGTGTCCTTTTCGCTGGTGACAATGGTAATACTTATCTTCTCCAGGCCCAGGCACCTTCTTTGGGTCGTTTAGAAGTCTGTCTTGAGGACTCTCCTATTTAGGTTACATCTGTTTTGGGAAGAAGTCATGGTCTGTGTTCGCTACCTTTTGGTTTACTATTACTAGGCTTAGCTGCTGCCAAAACGTGCGGATGATTCTTTAGAATAAAAACGATAATAAATGGGTTAATTGACATGAAATTTAAAATTTGTACATTACTTGGGAGGAGTGACTGTGGTGGGGAAATCTCCGAGAAGCTGAGCTTATGAGGAATAGAGATTTCCCCCCACGGGCACTTTAAATACTAGGTGGCATTTTAAGAAATAAAGGGAAAAAGTCGTTTATTTAAGTATATAAGTGTGTTTAGAGGAAAATATAGATATAAGGTATTAAGGTATTTACATTGCATTGTCTGACCCTTAAAAATGGTTTGATCACACGCTTGAATATACTAAAAGACGGGGCATTTTTTATGTCGTTCGGTAATGAATTCCTTTGACTTCCTTTATCCTGAGGTCAGAGGTTATAAGCTCCTCTACTTGAGCTTGTGTGAACTCTAAACTCGATTTAACACTTTGCGCATCTTTCATCAAGTTGTCAATTCTAGTGTTGACAGAATCCATGTTTCAAAATTTCCACGTTTTGAATCAGAGGACGTCTTTGAGCGTGTTGCCGCCATGATTATGCAAATGAAGCCTCTATGTCTTGCTAATAAACAGCGAAAAAATAAAATAATCCTACTTTAAAAAAACATTTATTTCTGACTTCCAGCATTTGTTTTTCGGAGGCTTTGCACTCAGCTGAAAGGTGCCCTTTCCCCTGGTGATAATGGTACGATTTCTCTTCTCCAGGCCCAGGCTCCTTCTTTGGTCTTTGGTCTTTGGTCTTTTATTTTGCTGATATAACCCAGCAGGCAAAGAAAATGAAACATTCAACAGTTCCTGGTTGGCCACCACAAGAATCAGTAAAAGGTTAACAAGACGGAGGTATAATGTCACATGAAGAGGAGATACTCTAAACAAGATAACATCATAATGGCTAGACCCCTGCATAACAGACTAACCCGTTGCCCTCCTACCCCCTCTTCCACTCCACTTTCCCCTTTGGGCCCCCTTGGCCCTCTCTGAGGGCCCAGAGGAACAGTCTGCCCTTATGTGACCCCTCCCACCACAGTTGAAACATTTCTCTGCAAAACAAAAAATATATAAAACAATTAACAAGGCCCTGAAGAGAACAGCTGCCTCTCATATAATTTTAACCTTTTCAGGCTTGCATTTTCAAATAGTGTGGAGATATATTAAGTAGAGGAACACTATCAAAGGGATTTCCCTGCATTTTCAAAAATCATCACTACTTCTACAGACTCAAGCATCCCCAAAATAACTGCAGATGTATTTTTAGGGTTTGACTCCGTCCTCCTCCCCCTCCCCCCAACCGTCTCTCTCAGAACTTCCAATGGCCATCCTTGGTAAAGACAATGAACATTACTGTCTGTATGGGATGTTGGATACAGTGACCACTGAATAGCTAGTGTTCTGTACAAAATAATTTCCAGCACTTTCAAGTACTCAAGACACCTTCCAGCACTCAACAATCAGAATTCTGCTTCAATGCCACCCAGGTTGGAAACCTTGGTAACGTCTTGACAAGATCTTGGTGAAATCATGGCAAGATCTTAACATGATCTTGGCAAGATCTTTGGTAAGATCATGTAAGATCTTGGACAAGATCCTGTAAGATCATGCAAGAAGCTGCAAATATAAGACCCCGGGGGCTTATACTTGGAAATTGCCCTCAAATACAAATTAAAACGAAGCAAAAACGGTAAATTTCCCTTCAACTATAAGGGTACCCAATCGATTTTGAAACGCAAATTTCCCTCCGTAGATAAGCCCCTCCGACTAGAAGCCCCTCCAAAAATAAGCCCCTCAAAAGGGCCTTTGAAAAATATAAGCCCTGGGGCTTATTTTCGGAATTTTACGGTATGTTAACCATAACATTTATGATCCTAGGTAGCCTATAATGCTAGCTAGCTACAATAGCATAACATACATGACAAATATTTCCTGTAACCAGTTTTTTGGGAACCATTTGATGTGAACAGTGCATATAACATGACCACAATGCAAGGCAGCGCACCCCACAAAAATGCATAAATATTTCTTATACCCCGAGGATGTAATCATCTTCATAGGATTTCACCAAAGTTTTTCTTATGTAGAAGAACCTTATAGCAACCGAACCTCACCTGTCGGGTATTGCAATTTAATGATCGTTTCCATGTCTTCTTTGGTTTCTTGTGAAGAAAGTTACTGGAATTAGTTAGTCATTAGCCCACGAGCAGGCTCTATTGCACCACCCCAACAAACTAGACATCCTGGTCGCTTAAAAAAGACTTTGAAATTGTTTTATTGTACATTCCCGCACTGGAAATATCGCGGTAACATAGACCTTGTCGCGGTTTTGGAAGCCATCGGTGTTTGTATGAGATTCTCATGTCGAATAATTTCTGTAAAATGGCTGTTCTAAAAAACATATCAATTGTAAACTAAAGCTACACAGCAAAGGATTCTATTAATAAGTTGTGGGGGCGGTACCTGTGCTTAGATTTTTCCAGAGGCTTGCTTTAGATTTTCAACGTTTGTCTGCAATTTTTCGCAGGAAATTTTTACAGGCAAATGTGTAAAAAATTTGAAAAGTGATTTTAGGTCTTCTAGCACATGTAACGCCCTCAATTTGTTTTGTTTTAGTAGAATCTTTAGGAGCGAAGCGTTAGTTCACAATTCATTTTTTTTTTTAGAAAAGCCGTTTTACAGAAATTGTTCGACATTAGATTCTCATACAAACACGGTAATTTCTCATGCGGTTGCCTTATCATCAAGTTGGCTTCCAAAACCGTGACATTATTCACGGGATTCTCTTAGTGCTGTGATCCAATCCTTCACCACTGCCTGCAAGTCATTTTCTTTCTGTTCTCAAGTTTATATAATCGCGGGAATCATTTTGTGACTGAGTTTTTGTCTTCTCTCGCTTGCATAGCTAAAAACTTTTAATAAAGCCATAGGCTAGGTTCTCGAGATACAAGGACGAGATTTCTTGTAAAGTTTTTTCCGTATTCTCAAAAAGCAAACACCACAAAAAGCTTCATTGTACGTTTTTCACCGTAAAAATTAGCAAGGTTTTTTTTTTCACTGGAAGAGCCACCACAACTTAGTAGTATGACAACGGCTATCACGTTTCCCGCCAAAATGACGCTGGTTCACGCAGGGTAGTTTTGAGAAAGTCATTCTCGTGTAAGAATCTGTTAAAAGGACCCTGTCTAGTTATTCATATCACACATAATGAGTGGACTCAAAATTTAAATATTGTTTATTTGCTGAAGTTCAGAGAAAAATGGAGTAGATTAGCTAGGCTACTTACCAAAATTCAACAAGTAACCCATGTACACCTTGGTGCGGGTTTTTACTTTTAGTTTCGCTCCAAGTTTAATGTCTTCGTCGGTACATGAGATTTGCTTCCTTTGAACTAGAGAAAATGTGTTGTCATCCGGAAAGGAAAAGAGAAAAAAATCTCGATCCTCTCCATTTATTTCTGTCAAACAAACAGTAGTATGGTTGAAGTTTGCGCAAGAAAAGATAAGCTTATTCGTCTTTGAGTATATAAAAAAAGCCAGAGAACATTGATCAAATAAAGTACACGGAGTTTTCTTACCTTTTTGTGTCTGTTTGATTAAAGTTCTACACGTCATTTCCAATTGATGAAAGAGCGATTAACAGCGATGAAGAAAAAAGCCCCAAATGTGGAAAAAAACAAAAGTATATACAAATGCTGCTCGCCACTTATCAGCCAATAAGGAGCACGCAATTTCCCGCCTTTCTTGCAACTGTCAATTAAAGGTTGTGCCAACCAAGGAAGTGACCACAAATTTCCCGCTTCGCCTGCATGCTCGTTTTCCGCAAGTACCCTCTGAGAACGACGTGAAAGATGAAACCATGGATTCGGACGGCAGCGAAGATTTATTCGATATATCTAAACAAACAGAATTCGAATGTTGTAGTATCAAGCGACAGATATCGAACAGTAGC
>CALNXI010001871.1:67543-77468 GCA_942486025.1 Porites evermanni | reverse complement strand
ATGGGTTCAACAAGTTTATTGGCAAAATGACAAACAAGAAATCTGACAAAAGACAGACCCCAAAACCCAAGGTGTGAAGTAATGAGGAAGTAGTGAAAGCTAAGTGGTAGTGACCGAATCATGAGTTGTAGGGATGTGCTGAGCTAAGGTTTTAGCAACATTGAGTTTTTGAGTGGTGTTGAGAACTAAATAAACCATATAAGCATCTGATGACCAATCCCCTAAGAATTTAATGAACAAGGGTGAAGCACCAGTATGAAAGGCAAAAGTAGCACCTCCCCTTCGGAAGCTGTGGGGAGAATATTGTCTGGGATCCAACCCAAGACTAACTATGCAAGACTTAAGGAATTTAGCAAAATGATACCCTGTAACAGGCTTGAATCCTGTTGAGTGATGCAGTGATGCATGTTCTTGTACTCTGGGTCAGTGATGTTACAAGAGCATTTGGCGGTATAATTTCAGTCAGTACAATACATATCTTTCTGCTCTCTCCGAGGGGGGTCGCGTTGCTGGCGTGGACCTGAAAACTTGGAGCCTGTATTCTGACTGGAACGAAGATCAGCATGACTAAAGAAAGTATTCGATCGAGCTTGAAAGCCATCCATTTGACCCCAGGTAAGCCTACCTTGTGCCGAACACTCAGCCAGGAGTAGTTCATAGCTTTTTCCATAAGCAACTGGAGAAACTGAAGCAGATGTTGGTGTTGTGATTGCTGCTCTTGTTGAACAAACTCAAGAAAGGCAAACACAAATTCTGAAATGTCAATTTTATCATAATCCAACGTACCTTTTGCGGAGAAAACAGTGTGCCCTTTAGCACTTACTTTGAGCTGCTGCATAACCAGAAAGGTGGGATTTGCTAGCTGAATCTGCTCCTCTCGCGACGGTGGGGTCAGTTCATTCATGAGCGACGCAAGGATTTTTTCTTGCGACTGGTCGTGCATAAGTTGACCACGTGCATCAGCTGACATTTTGTCTTGTGTTGTTTGGAGTGCTTCTGCGCCGAGTTTGGCGTTGTCGCTGGGACCTGTGCAGCTGACTGAGCGACCGCCGAGGGAGTCGCATTTGGATCAAAATCAGAAGGAAAAACCATAACAGGAAAGTCATACACAAAATCTGGATTGAGTGGTTGTTTGACTGATCTTTTAGGCTTGGAAGCTGCCATGTTTGAGGATACTCAATTGAGGAAGCGTGGAAAGATGACACACCAAGAGTCTTCACAAATGAGCTGGAGTTCTTTCGATAAAAGCCGGTGGCTGAATGAAGGAAGTTTGTTTTCTTTAAGACGACTGAGGATAAACAGAGTTGCCTGGAGTAAGGAAGAGGCTCCTGGATCGATTTTGGATGGAGAGTGATCTGGCGAATGACAGAGATCACGGAGCGACGTTTGTCAAGGCCTAACGCTAGGAGATTGTCCAACAACTAAAGCACATGTAGAGGTCACATGATCAATTCTGGCCAATGACTGTTCGCCATTAATTACATGTATTAACATAAATTAATACTACCCGTTTAGACATTTCCTTTCTTCCTAAGCTCCCCTAAGCAGATAATCAAAAAATAAATCCAATGGCCTGTGGAATCTTTTTTCAGTGAGTCAACTTCAAATCCCTGTTCATCACAATGATTGTGGGCTTTTGATTGCTAAGTGGAAGCATCCTAGTACAGTACGTTATTGCTATTATTGCAGCATTGTGTAAGGCAGTCAAACAGAAATCATTTAATACTACTGCATTAATACTATATTTAATACTACTTCTTACTTCTGCAGTTGTATATGGACATCTTTTTGTGTACCCAAGGGTGTCTGCCTATGAGAGCTTTACCTGTATTTCAATGTTTGTTAATGTTTCGATGCTAATGTCCTTGTTTTTTTCTGTGATATTGTATTCGAGAGAATTTCTTGGAACTTTTGGAAGCTTGCTCAAAGCAAGTTCTGGAATGCAATGAAGAAGTGAGCTCATACAAAGATATTACAGATGGATCCTTATACAAGAACTTTTACAAGAAAGTACACAGTGAAAGTGAAAGTGGAAGCTGTCACCTAAGTTTGATGATTAGTACAGATGGAGCACCTGTGTTTAAGTCTGTTCACTGTTCTATTTGGCCTCTATATCTATGAATTTTAGAGCTTCCATTGCAGAAAAGGTTGTTATAATTAATTTTTTTCCTGCTTATATACATGCCAACTTTTTACAAAAACATTACAGTTGAGGCTTCAGAAGTCCAGTCTCTAAAATCAAAATGCAAACTCAAATGCGCAACTATATAGCTTGTTGTGAAATTTTGAAAAGCCTGGATAAATTTCAAGATTTATAATGGCATTAGGGAGCTTAAGCAGCAGCGTTTTTGAGTGACGAATGTCAGCCGGAAGTGGACTTTTTGCATCATTGGGAAGTGGTCTTTATAAGAGAAAACAGACTTAGCAATACAAATTTGTTAGTGTTAAGGCATAAAAAAGGGAGAAGACCTTACTTCGGGTTGACGTGCATTTCTCAAAAACATCTTTGCTTAAGCCCCCTATTTACAATTCAATGTCTAATATAGACAAGGTTTTATAGTGCTACATTGAAATTTCAATCATTATATGTGCAGATATTCAGTGAAGAATGTTCTTCTCATTGGTCTTTGGTACGGTGTGAAGAAGCCCAAAATCAATGCCTTTTTGGAAGAATTTCTTTGCAAAATTGGGATGCTAGAGACAGAAGGTGAACAATTCAAAACTACTTGTCAGTTGTAGGCCATTTGCACTAAGAGTTCATGTGACATTGTTTTTGTAAAAATGAAAGTTAATGATTTTTGATTTTTTGAAAAACTGTTAGTGGGTCATATCTTAAAGTAATAGTGATTTGTTTTTTTAAACTGTGCAGTTTTGCAGGATTCGTACCCCCCTTAAGCCCCCCCTCATTATTCATAATCATGAATAACTTACAGGTTGAAACAAAAAAATAACTGGAATTGGATTTTGAAGTACAACACAATAATACACAAATCATCAATTAGCAAGCTGGTATTGATCTGCTGAAATTACTACAGTGATGTAACTACAGCAGCTGTATCACAGTTGTACTTAATCTTTCAGGACCTCTAGTATACAACAAATGGGAAGATGACTTTCTAACTTTCAAAGTGCACCTGCACTGCTTTATATGTGACCTGCCAGGAAAAGCCCTTGTCTTTCTACACAAGCTTTATAATGGACTGTTTGGTTGTATGGTATTTTATCAATTCCTTAAAGTGACTATACATCTGCAGTGATTTTGTTACCTCTGCGTCCTGCATCCCTGACGCATAAAAATCCCCAAAGACGTAAAATAATTTGTGGTATGCATCCTGTAGGACACAAAGATCGATTGATTGATCTGAAGATGTGTTTGTAGAATATTCTGTTTGTGTGATGTCGGTCACTGACAGACTGTTGTTAAATTAATGACGCCTATATTTCTTTTAGTTTTTGTTGGGATTTACAATAGAAGGAGTTTATTATTTTATATTTAACCGAGTTAACTATAATACAGAATTTTGGAGTCTGTGTGCAGATTAACTGCATGGTTACAAAGGACTCAGGGACTCACTGTTTTTTTGAACAGGGACTCAATGGTTCTGGACTGGGACTCATGATTTTTCACAAGATGAGTCCCAGGACTCACCATAACTATTTGTAACAAAAATCACTGCATCTGTAAACTTAATTTCCTGCTTTACATTTTACTTATTAATGGATAAGGTTCTGGTATTTTTGTCACATACAAGAATTACTATTTGTACGTTAAACCACACTTTAACCTATCTTTTTTTCTACATTTACTCTAAAAGGTTTGTTTTCACCCTGGAGTCAGATTACCCATCAGGGGAAATGTCAGAGTTTATCCCTATGTGGGAGACAAATATGAGATCAGAACCAGTGAAGCAACTAGACAGCATGCATTGCTTGCTGAGCTGTTAGGTACAGATGTAAGTATAATTAATGATTCTGCAGACCACTATTAAATAATACTCGATGGTTAGAAATATGGTGGCACTGTAAATTTTTTGAATTATAAGAAGTTCAGGTGAATCTGGGTTTAAGGCCCAAAATCGGAAGGCAATCTGAGGCAATGCACTCAATTTTTTTAAAATAAGACACTCTCATACACACATTTTCCTGCTCCTCTTGTATGATATTATAGATGTTTGGTGTGAAAGGGTTTCGTGTCCTTCATAACTACATGAGTATTCCTGATGGATGTCCAGTTGACTACATGCATTGCATCCTTCAAGGTACATGTCCATGCACCTAAGTTGCATTTAGCCTATATTATTCCTATATTATTCCTTATCAGTAGCGCATTTTGATGAGTCTTCAGCAGAATGTACTACTGTTTGTATGTTTGAGGAAATTGTTCCAAACTTTGCCCGCCAAATTGTCAGCGGTGTGAAAAAAATATGATCATGTTACACCGCTCTTAAAAAGCCTGTCTTGGTGAAGTTGCCTGTTAAGGACCAACTGTACTATCGCCAAGCTATTATGGCCTGATCGGTCTCGCCCCTGAATATCTTACATCCCAATTTAATTATTACCTATGAGCATGCAAGTTACCAAAAGAACAACTCAGAATATAGCCAAAAGCTAAACATTGACCCCTCTTTTCAGAACAGCCTCTAAAACAAGCAATTTTTTCTTATTACAGCTCTATTAAGCTTTGTAACAACTTAGCACCTATTCTTAAATTAAAATTTTTAAATGTTTCGTATAAGGAAACAGCTAATTTAGACAATTGTGTAAATGTTTCTTGGTTAAGTTTAAAAGTATTGTAATTAGTAATAATAGTTAGCGTTGTAATTGTTACTAAGTTGAGTATTGTAATAGCTAAATGTAACGCTTTTAGATCATCATTGTTCTTGAAAAGCCCCTTTGGGGGAAACAATAAAGTATGTTACTTTCGTTTTACACAAGACATAACCATTTTTCGTAAATCCACTTGGCCGTGAAGCAATTGTGACCTCTCACGCGAAAACGTACACTAACGATTTTGTGTTAAACGGGCAAAAACCAACAGCTAACCAACGGGTAGCTAACGGTTTCTCCAATGGCTTTAACGGCTTTCTCAACGCTTTCAACGGGTGTGCAAAAACTTTCAACGGCTTGTAACTTTTTCCAAACGGTTTGCCCAACGGCTTTATTTTATTTCAATGGTTTAAGGTTTTTAACGGTTCTTCATTATTTCCAACGTTTTACAATGCTCTTGTATGATTATTTTCAACAATTCCCGAACAAGGAGCTGAACGGCTTTAATTTAGGTAACCAGCCGAGGCGTGGTAATAACAAAATTTTCAGTGGCTAAGAGCTCAAACGTCTACAGCACTGCTAGAAAATTCAATTGTCCCAGGTCGAAACAATATTCGAACTTCACCTCTCGATCATCGCACCGTGTCAATTTCAATGCTGTGATTTGCATACTGTGCAAATCAGTATTCAACGATGTTTGGCGTTGACATGAGAAAGGCCGATCTGAAATCAGAACAAAACGAAGCAAGTGGCCGAGGTGCGAGACCTCAAAACATCTACAGCTCTGCTAACACCCTGACTGCAGACACCGATGACCAGAAATTCAACTGCGATAATGCCGATGGACATTCACAAACAAACAATCGCAAAAAAATGTCGGGAAGTTGAATTCGAAAGACAAGCCGTGATTTTGTTTGGACTCAAGGTGTTGGAATTGTCTTGCTGTTTCGCGATTCGCTATAACATCTCAGTTTGATATTTCGCCCTTCGCTTTTTGTGAGACGTGATTGCGTACGTAAAAGTTTTGATTTGAATATACATGTAAAGCTTCAGAAAACTTCAGAATTGTCCAAGAGCTTCTGAGCTTTGAGAGCAATAGATAGTCTCGTGCAATGCAATCCGCTTTTGAAACCGCACAATTTTTCATCACGGTAGTTGCAGTCACGTGCTAGGCAACGAAAAAGTTCACGTGTATCAAGTTCCATCGCGTAAAAAAAGGAGCCCAATTTTACGAGAGATCAACTCAAACTTTAAAGAACTCGCTATATTTCCTAGTAGAATAAAAGGTGTCAATTTTTGAAAGTTTTCAAGGATTGCGAACGCAATTTCAGAGCCAAAGATTGCTCATGTTACGGTCAGACGTGTTTGTTACCGCTGATGGCCGGCCAGATAAGCCCAGAATCGCAAAATAGACATGATGTTAGTTATATTCAACAATAATTAGTAGCCATTCAATGACCCGAAGCGGTGAGCGGAGTTAGCTGTGCTGTATATTTTCTACGTTTCACTCCGCTAACATAATCATAGCCCTGTATAATTGACAGGTTTTGACAAATGGTTTTTGTGAGCGCTGCTTGGTGCTAGAACGGCTTTTACCAACGCTTCCACAGATTTAAAACACATTTTTTCCAACGGCTTTTCTCAAGGCCTTCAATGGGTAAGGGAAAAAAACGCAACGGCTTTTTCTAACACTTCCAACGCTTTGGAACAAATTTTTGAACGGCTTTTCTCAACGCCTTCACAAGAAAAGGAAAAATCCCAACGGTTTTCTCAACGCCTTCAACGCTTTATTAAACGTTTTCAACGGGTACCCATCGGGTAACCAACGGCTTCAGCCGTTTAACGGGAAACCGTTAGTGTATGTTTTCGCGTGAGAGGTCACAATTACCGAATTTGGTGTAATCAGTTTATTTTTGTCCATTAAATGACCTTTACTTGCATTAAGTACATTATACCATAGGCTTCAAACTTTGTTTATATTAGGCATGGGGAAATGGATTCTAAGTGCAATTGTGGACTCTAAGAATAAAGATCTGGCATTCTTCATTGGCCCAGATGCACAGAAGAGCATCAATGCTAAGCTGGAAGCAATTGCTGTTCCACATGACATGGAAAGGAAGCCCAGATCGCTTGAGTACGTCAAACGATGGAAAGGTACCAGGAATTAAGTTCTAAGGATCCATTTTGCAAGGACCTCTACATATCAAAAGGGATTAATTTCTCACTTAACCCTCAGATGTACAAGAGAGGTTGGAGGGGGGAAATGGTTCCCCCTGAGGTTTTTCTGAGTTTTTATCAGCTCCTGACGTACATTTTCAGTAGCTGTCCGTTAAACCCTCGCACGCATTTTGAGACAAGTTCAATGACGGTCAGTTTCTGTGGTTATGAGTTTTTATTATGATGTCATAAGTAGCAGGTGGTCAAGCCATGTTTGAGTTAAAATAATTCAACAAAGTAGTTGTGATAATTAAGGCAGCTCAGTAGCTTGGAGGCCCTTCTTATTGTGGTGAAACTTTGAGTTAATTCAACAGGGACTGCTGCTTTAATTTTGTTAAATTTTACAGTAACTGGGTGACTTCTTGCATGCACCTTCAGTGGTCAAGAGCTCATGGTCTGTGAGAGTATAGACCATGGAAATGATGTGATGATGACACAGTTTGTTGTTCTCGTCTCCTAGCTGTGCATGATTTTCCTTGAAACTTCAACAACATTTAAAATTGGTGTTATTGTGGAAAACAAATGGGCAACAATTCTCCCTAGTGTAATAATATTACTCTTACAGACCATAGAAATGATATCATAACCTTCACAACTTTGCAGTAAACCAGCTGTGGCTAATGGTTATACATTTGGGTTTAGAAGATTTTGACTACTAGAGTCAACCATGGAAAATTGCAGTCTATAAACACATTGACTGTTGTAGTTTACTTTAAAAGTTTGACTGTACATGATAACAGTTATGTTTAATCAGAAACTTGTTTAACTGATTGATTTTCTAATTTCCAGCCACAGAGATTCAGCATTTCCTGCTATACTTTGGTCTTCCACTCCTAAAAGGCATTTTAAACGATGAGTATTTTCATCACCTTGCTCCTCTCACAACTGGACTGTGGATATTTTTGGAAAACGAGATTACAAAGGAAGAGTTAGCCTTGGCTGGCCAGATGATGCGGTCCTTTTGCTGTTTCATCGAAGCCACTGTATACTATAACTATTGAATAATACAATAACTATGGAGTACTTGCAGTTAAGCATGTAAGGCAAGCCGATAAAGTTAACTCTATTGTTACATTGTGTCATTTCCATGTGATGATCAGAATAATAATATTACCAAAGTTTTCTTTGGTTCTATCTTTAAAATGAAAAAATAGAAAAAAAACAGAGAGAGAGAGACTGCATTCAATTTTAATCTGATGATAAGTAAAGTGAGTGTATGGTAATCCTCTCAGTTAATGCACATTTTGGTTTGTGGATATCTTCATAAACTGCATAGCATTTTTACATTCTATGTTGTGGATCTACATGTAAAAAGTTTTTGTTTTTGTTGTTTCTTTTTTTGTATTGCATTTGATACAGTGTATTTGTAATTAAACTTAGTTTTACAAGGCTATTAAAGAACTACTGGTATAAATTAGATGACTAGAGGTTCTGTTCAGTAATGAAAAGTCTATGTGTTTATAGGCGAGAGAAGTGAGACCATAAATGTTCACAGTATCACCCATTTAGAGCGACAAGTGAAGTACTTGGGGCCATTATGGACTCATTCCGCATTTGCATTTGAAGCAATGATTGCACATACTCTAACAGGTTTCAAGGGTACAAGAGGAGTAGCTGAACAGGTACTTAACAGATAAAATAATTATTTATACCTGTGCTCATATTAGCTGTGTAACCTAAGATAAGTTTAATCATTGTATTTTGCATTTGGAAGTCTCTTGAAAGTGTCTCCTTTGGTACAGTCTTTTCCAGCACTAGTAGTTTTTAATATTATTAATATCCAGTTGTTACAACAGCGGCCGTGATTAATAAATTGTTGTGAGTGAAGTTTGATTCCCAGTCCTAAAATGAACTTACAAATTGGGCCAACCTGCACCTATTCCAAACAAGGTTTGTGATTGGCTAGGAAAACAATGCCCTTGTCCCTGAGAACAATATGTAGTGCAAGTATAGGGACCAATGAAATAAGAGCTTTGGATGAGTGCTGGCCAATTGTACAAATCAAGTTCTACTTAACTGTTGGATTATTTTTATTACAATATTTGTTGGCTACTATGCAAACAAGTTAGGAAATGACGTGCTCTTGACACTGCTTTATTGGTGTACCAAGTTCACAGTACTTCTTTTAGCATTGAGTGTGTATAATATGCGAGCCAGCGAGTCATGCGAGTCAACATGCGAGCCATGCGAGTCAACAAGGGAGCCATGCGAGTCAGCATAAAATAACTTTGTTTGTAACGTAAACTACAAAAAAACTAGCCTCTGTAACTAAGTAACGTATTTATTCCAAAGGCACGTCCTTTAAAATTCAGCTTCAGAAAAATTCGCCAACATACAAATTGAACGAGGTGAAACAATAACAAAGGTTTGAGAATGCGTTAAACAAGGGTTTAAAGGTTCTTCTTCGGTCGCGTTTAATGAGTCACACCATATGTGGTAAGTCACGTGACCAGAACATAAAAAAAACCACTCTGTAAAACCCAAACGTCTTGCATCTTTAACAATAAAACCAATGCCAATGGTTTAAGAATGTCGCAATAAAAAATCTGACTTACTAACAAGTTTAACCTTCGTTCTCAAAATTCACATTTATCGAAAAAGCTATGACGTCATTGAGGGATATTTTCATACCTTTTCTTTAACAGACTTTCTTGCTTTTGTCTGAACGCTTATTTCATGCCACAGATGTTAAAAAAAGTCAAATTGCTTATGATTCGCCAAAAAATGGATCCTCTTTCCTTTGAACTTTTGTGCTTTTTCATTTCTAAAGCGGGATTGGGAACTGGCACTAGTTGTGCATGTGTAATGTCCATTTAGTGTTGTCTTATCTTCAGTTTCACGGTTCCCACTATGTGAGCGGCTTAAGACACGTGAGAAATAGTAACAAATAACATAATTTACCATAACAAAAGATGAAGGTAGATAACAAAACGATATTGAA
>CALNXI010001871.1:30043-55043 GCA_942486025.1 Porites evermanni | reverse complement strand
CTTTGCTCTGTCTTCAGCAGGTACTGACATCATCACCTTTCTACTGTTGCTGACAAATTTCGTTAGTTTGAACCCTCCCTTTGCACACATCTCTTTAACAGCTTGTACTAGTTCTACAGCGTCCTTCTCTGTCGGTACCGAACTCAGAGCATCATCGACGTAAAAGTTCTTCCTTAATGTTTCGGCAGCTCTTGCACCAAACTCTCTTTCACCGTCTTCGGCTGTACGTTTCAAGGCGAAGTTAGAACACCCTGGAGATGAACCAGCTCCAAAGAGGTGCACTGTCATGCAGTACTCTTGAGGCTCTTGAGTTAAATCTCCATTTGGCCACCATAAGAAGCGAAGGAAGTTCTGATCTTCCCTTGGAACCTTGACTTGAAAAAACATTTTCTCTATGTCAGCCATGAAGGCTACCTTCTCCTCTCTGAATCTTGTGAGCACCCCAGTGAGCTTGTTTGTTAGATCGGGCCCTTGCAATAGGTGGCCATTCAGCGATTCACCCTGGTAACGAGCTGAACAGTCAAATACTACGCGTATGCTGCCTGGTTTTTTGGGGTGGTAAACCCCGTGGTGAGGTAAGTACCAGGCCTTTCCTTCTTGATGGGGTAGCTCTTCAACCTTGACCTTTCGAGCATATCCCTTCTCTATGATTTCAGTCATGAATCTGACGTAGTCAGCACGATACCTTGCGTCGCCTTGGAGTCTCTTCTTAAGGCCGTGCAGGCGTTGCTCTGCTTGAGGACGGTTATTGGGTAGCTGTACATTCTTTTCTCTAAAGGGCAGAGGCATCTCGTAATGCATGTCATCTCTATGATGGATTCCATCTTCTACAATCTTCAGGAACTGACGGTCTTCTCTTGATAATGCGACTCCGTGCTCCCTTTCAGCAAAGTCCACCTCAAACATTCGAGAAACCACTTGAGGGGTTAGCCGCTCCTTAATCTCTGTCTTAGCAATGATGTACCCATTCACGTTATCCTCTGTGTTGCTCTTAAGAATCTGAATACGGTTACAATGTACTTGTTTACTGCTCTTTTGGTTAACAGGACCGTTTACGTGCCATCCCAGTAGTGATCTTACTGCATAGGGTTCATTCTCATTCCCGCAAACAATGTCTCTTGGTCGCACTGCACTAGGGCAATTTAGTCCGATCAGGAGTCCTATTTCTACGTCTTCCATGTAAGGAGGTACGTGTTTCCTAACCATCTGCAAATGTGACCATCCTTGCAGCTCTTCGGGACGAGGAATCTCATCACGATCTGCTGGAATCCGTTGTCTGACGTAGGTTCTCGGTAGGGGTACGATAACGTCGTTTTCTTGAAAGTGGGAAGCCATTAGCCCATCTACCGCTTTAGTATCGACTTCTTGGGTACCATGCATAGTAGTGAGCAAAAGTTTGGTTTCACTTCCTTTAACACCAAGCCTTCTTAACGAGTCTTCCTTAATGAATGTTCCACCACTGGCATTATCAAGGAGGGCGTAAACACATATCTTATTGTTTGGATTGTCCTTGTGGTACAACCATACTGGGATAATACCCATAGCAACTGGTACATCACCGGCATCTGTCACATTGCAAATTGCAGTACACACGTTAACGACTCGCTCTTCCGTTTTCTTTTTACTGGCTTCCGGTTTCTCATGTTGGCCGTTTCCACTTTCCATTTTCACCTCTTCTGATTTCCAACTGTAATCATGGAGTGACGTTGGGTGTTTCTTATTGCAGATCTGACAGGTTCTTTTACTTTTGCAAAGCTTGGCAATGTGTTCACAACTATAGCAACCAAAGCATAAGCCTTTCTGTTTGATAAAGTTTCTCCGCTCCACTAGCGGTTTTTTAAGAAACTCAGCACATTCGTCCAGATGATGCGCCTTAGAGCACAATGTACAGCTGATGGGGTGAGAATTTCCTCCACCTGCATTCTTTCCTGCCAAGCCTGTTGCAAAGTTGGTACCCCTTCCTCTCTTGGGTTTGCGTTCGTTCTGTTTATGGTACTTGTCAACTGCGTTCATCGGTTTACTTATGCCTTCCTCGGAATAGATTGGGTCTGTCGCTAAATCGGCTTGCTCTGATACAAATTGGCAAAAGTCATTAAAGCTAGCTGTCTGTCCCTTGACACTCCTAATCCTGCTAACTCTTTCAGTCCACTTACTACGTAGATATCGCGGCAGCCTTTCCCATAACTGGCGCATAACATTGGCCGTGTTCAAGTCGTTCATGTATTGCATGCCTGTCATGGCGTTCCTTGCTTGCTCAAGGACAATAGAAAATTCTTGTAACCCTGTTCCGTCGTTAGGCTTAACAGCGGGCCAGCTCGACAGCTTGGCGATGTATGCACTTGCAATCTTGTATGGGTCACCAAAATGTTTCTTCAAAAGCCGTCTAGCCTCCTTGTACGAATCTTCGCCTTTCATTTGTAAACAACCCTTTATCAGTTCCTTGGCCTTTCCACTAGTGTATTGATCCAAGAAGTACAAGCGCTCATTAGAATCATCTACCTTAGATTCTATGAGAGTTTCAAAGGCTGTTATGAATGCTGGGTATGACATAACATCTCCCGAAAACGTAGGTGGCTTGTGACTAGGTAGGAGACTCCTAGCCTGTTGGGTAACAATCATTTCTGAAAGTTCAGCCTGCTTCCTTTGAATGTCAAGATAGTTTTGATCTAACCCTGTACCTTCCACAGAGCTTGAATCCTTTCCGAAACTGCACGTACATTCCCTTTTAACATGTGGTAGCTTATAATCAGTGGGGGTTTCGTACTTGTCCTTATACTCTTCTTCCTTAATGGGAACACTCTTTGGAACAAAGGGTCGGGCAGTTGGGTTCATACTAGCAGCACTGACTAAAGCTGGGGTGGTTACAGGAGTGGTCGTTGAACCAACAATAGCTGAACTTTGGAACTTCACAGAAGGCACCCTTAGTGTAGCCTGATCGTTAGATTGTACCCCAGGTGAGATGGTAGTAGAAGTGAGTTTAACCTCAACATCTTCCAAGTTTTCATTCATTCCGTCAATATTTTGTTCCTCCTCGAATTTCTCATAAGTTTTTTCTTCTGCCTTTGCCTCTGCGATTTGCTGCCTAAGTTCAAGCTCTTCAGTAGCCATTTTTAATGCTTGTTTCTCTTTTAGAAATGATGCCTTAACCTCTAACGCTGCAGCTTTAGCTTTCGCTTCAATTAACTTTAACCTAGCAGATGTTACCGAGGAAAGGGAGTGCCTTGAGCGACGAGATGACTTAGATTTCACTGAGTGTGTATCACGTAAACCGCCACGTAGCTTATCTGCATCATCCAAAAAGCCAATAATCCTTTGCTTTAGCTGGAGCACATCCTTATCACGAGTGCCAAACCATTCAAGAGCTAATTTAATTTCATCATCATCATCTAAGGCCTTGAGATATGCGTCATGTGCTTCTTGCACTTTAACAAATAGCTGATCTAAATGAACAACTTCCGTACGCACTTGTTTTTCGTTCTCAAAATCCGTTAACAAAGGTGAGACTAAGTTCATCTGCTTAGTTAAATTAGCAAGTGCAGTTTTCCGATTTTCCTTCAACTTTTGAATCTCAAATTGCCTACCCCTTTCTGTAGGAATCCGTTTTCGCACGTCCATGTGAGTTTCTTGAGCCAATAAACCGGTCAGCGGCGATATCGCACGAGGTGACGAGCAGATTGTATCGAGATCCATATCGACTTCGCGCCAAGTGCAAAGCTTCTCTTCATCAGGGAACTCCGTTTTCCCTTGTAAATCTTCTTCCTTGTCTCCTTCCATGTGATTCGTTTGTAGGTCAAACTGTAACAGCCGTCAATTCGATGTCAATTCCACGTTTTATTCGATCCGATCAACTACGCTCAGCACACCGTTCGAATACAATACCGTACAAGAAATCCTTACAAACAAGCAAGTGTCTCTATCCGTAACCTTGAAAACTGCTGAAATATCCGTAATGCTTCCGTAATGTTCTATTCCTTCGATGTGAGTCTAGTTAAACGATCCTTATCCGAGAAATAAAGGCGAAAATAACAAGCGATAAAAGCACATGTATGCCGAGGTTTTACCTAGTGTCGAATGACAACACCTCGGCGCAGACTGGGCCTAGTGCACAGGACACCTAGAATTTACACCCAGTTTAAGAGCCCGCTGACGCGTAAACAAGCTCGGTGACCCCATCTTTTTATTGCATTTTTTTAATGTTCATATCATGAATGTTGATTATGCCAAGTTTCAAAAAAAAGTTTGATAGTAGAACAATTTCAAGGGAATTACCTTAACACGAAAATGAAAAGAGTTGTGTCCTGCATTACCCAGTGGTGTGTACAAATCTTTTAAATACATTTACGCAAATAGAATGGTTAATTTCATTAGGAATAGAATACAGTTCTTAGGAATAGAATACAGTTCATTGATAATTTGTGTTTTTTGTAGAATATACTCCATGACTTTGTAGGTAGAAAGACCGTACTGATGGCAGACGAAAGTTTACAAAAAAATCATAGTGAGTTAACCGACCTCGACACTAAACTATAGTCAAAAACGTTTGTGAATTCCTTCGCAATATTTTAGAATGCTTTTACAGTTTAAAGTGAAATGAAAGTACTAAACGGGAGCCCCGCTTTTAGGCTTGGCTAAATCTATATATTAATGAAATCCTATTACAATCAGTAAGCTAACCTCTAAAGACCTTGATTTCATGAGAAGTCCTAGGATTGTGACACAACAGTTCCTGTGGGGATTTCGCTGTTTCAGTATGATTGAACCAGCAACTGATACACTGGGCAACTATTCCAGGTTGTTTTGCTTCTGTGAGCTCGCACATGTCATCAAGAACACATAAAAGATCGGAGCTCTCTCCTTCCACTCAAAAGACAAGTTGTTGAAATCAAATTCTTTAATGTCCTCTTTTGTTGTAGCTCTGAGGATAGAAGGTTTTCGTCTTGAGCACAACTCCTTTAACTGAATCGTCATAAGCTGCAATATTTTTTCAATGATAAATTTCTTTACTTTCTCATTTTTTAACACCGCTCTTGCAATTCACTGATGGAAGCCATGGACAAGCGCTCTTCCGAAAGACGCGTAGTCGTCTTTTAGTTATTTGCGAATTGACTTACTTGGATAGATGACCGTAAGAGGAACTTTTGTTTCTTTTGAAGACTCCTGGAGAGTCGTTTCCTGCAATTGATTCTTGTTATTCAAACGACTGATACGAGGGGTAGATGTGAAACCAGGACTAAACCCAGGAAACGCGTTCTGAACCAAGTACTGGGAACTTGATTGTACAAAAACTGGTACAAAACTTTGTGTAGGGGCGAAGCCAGCGAACGGGATGGGACTCAGACCAATTCCACGACCTGGATGATGCTTATTTCTGCACTGGTTTCTGCAACATGCAAATTAGTCGGCGTACCAGGCGAAGCTGTCGATGGAGCATCCCCAAAGTCCAGACATTTTTTGGCCTCCAATGTGTTAAAATGGTCTTTTGCTATCCTTTTGATGCAAAAAGGAAAATCACTGCCAAAATTTCGCTTGATTTCACCTCCAATTTCTTCTACATTCTGTACAGCATTCTTGTACCATACAATTCGACTGTAACACTGAGTGCGGCAAATCGCCAGCTGTTCATGGTCAACATAGACGGTGAGATTGACATTTAAAGCACGATGTATCAAAGACGATATGTCAAAACCCCTTTTACCAAACACATATTTTTTCTTTAGAGACCGAAAATGTTCCTTTACAGAGAAAACAAGATTCACCATCGTGGCAGATTTTTCTTAGGAGTTTCCCTCTGCATGTTTGACAATTTCACGTTCCACAGTTGCAAATCGCCCCAATACCCGGGACACGCATCCTGCGAATTCGCGTGAGAAAAATACGAACTATATCTATCGTGCATTCTGATTGGTCAACAAGCAAAAAAAAGTTCTTACATCACGGAAATTGTTTTGCTGCTCGGGTTCGCAGACGTTAATTTTCGGAGGGAGAGAAGCAACGACCGGAAATATGTCTGCACCTCGCAGGCTACATTAAAACAGGGCGGTACAGTAATATGTTTTTTTGTACCACCTAAAACCTGGTATGGTTGAGCTTTTGGCGCTCACAGTCCCAAAACGTTGCCAGCTTTGCTTTAAAGATTGAAGCGGATTTGTTGCTGTTTCAAATCTGAGCTGGTTTGTTGGACAATCTACACCATTTCCGTCCCGGCCTGTTCTCCTTGAGAGGAGTTTCCCCATTGTCCTTGTCCAAAAATCTTTCCACAGAATCTAATAACTCGGCCACAGTCAGGCCAAAGCCACGTTTGGCCCATTCTAGTAGCCAAGTTGCTGGTCCTTCTTCTTCTACCTTTGTGTGAAGGGGAGTGGGCCACATCTCACTCGTTTTGTCTGTGCACTGCACTTATCTTGCACAGTACTTCGGGGCACACCCCACTTGCTAGCGGCTTTCTGTATGCTGAATCCTTCTTTTGCATCCTTTATAGCATTTTCGATGTGCTTATCCCTCTCCAATATTATCTGGGTTGGCGTCTGCCATAACAAAACCTAAAAGGTGTATTCATTTTTGTTTAAGTCTGACGACTTATCTATTTTTTATTGCCTAGTATTGCAAAGTAGATATTGAGGTTGATTCCGGACAACATTTCAGAAGCATCTGCCACTTCATTAAATTTGCGTTCACCGCTTTTTATCCTAATCTACCCTTCCGAGTTTCATTTAATCATGATCTCTTAAGTGATCGCTTTCCTTCAGGCTGTGTCAAACATTTAACTACACTGACTGTGTCTGGCTAATGCCAAAAAATGAATTAGCTAATTTATAAACGAGATTAATAAGAAGAAGTTAAATTCAAGAATTTTTCTGTCTGAGACTGCTCTGCTAAGCCTGATCGGTAAAGAAGGAACAGACACCAGAGTCCATATTCGAGCTAATTACTGCGAACACATACAAAAGAACGCTGTCCTACGGGAACCCTAGAAATCATATAGTGTGTAACACAACAGTGACGTGACATCCCCCTTCCCTCTGAAGAAAAAAAAAAAATAACAAGTTGATATACAACAAAGCAAAAACAATGTCTCGGCGACTTTACAGCCAATATTGTTTATTGTATAGATTTAGCCAGGGCTAAAAGCAAAGCTTCCATTAATGAATTTATAATTTAAATCAAACAATAAACTTGTAATCCACAAATTTGTTAACTTAAGGGCACATCTGTGACTTTTTAGGGAAAGTTAAGGCGAAGTGATTTTAGAGTGAAAAAAAGTCTTACATCGAGTTGATAGCCGTATATATACACCTAAAAAATAGCAATCATCTTCGATCACATTTAAGAACCATATTATGGCTCTTGATCACAGTAGATTAGGCCTGGAAGACGAATTATTGGAAAACAAATCAGGCCGAATTTTTTGCTTTCCACAAGTTTACTTAACAAAATCTTGCAAACAAATGTGGGTGCGTCTAAACCAACATTTCATGCTTTTTATACATCACATCATTATCATACAGACCTCAGACAAAATGCAGTATTTCACAATTTTCCAAGACAAATTGCACTCATTCAATCATTTTTTTTTTCAGAACCATACGAAGCACATGTGGGCTTTTAACAAAACCGTTCCAAAAATTCCAAAATCACCTATACGGCCAGGAGGTTCTCACTTTTGACAAGCACCAAATTTTCAGTTAACATTAAAAGAGTAACTCTTCAACATAATAAAGAATTTATTGTTTATCTTTTATTGAATGGTTTTATAACGATGTGGAATCTTAGAAAGCATTTGATATGCGTGGCATTTTGAGTACTCCCGCAAGCGATGTTTGTGAGCGACTGAAAACAAACGGCAAAGCGATTAAAATTGCAAGAGACTCCTAACAATCAAGAAATGAAATGTTATTCGTTGAAACATTTACAGAGACAACAATTTCCATTCAAGAAGACAAGTATTAAAGCGTCTCTAAAAATCCTGTCTTTCTTTAAGCTTGCCTTAAAGCCTTTACCCGGCTTCCTGGTGTTTACTGTTTTCAAAGATGAACTTGAGGCAAGAAAAGCTTTCTTTCTACAGCCAAAATTATAACTAAATACTCTTTGGAACGTTTTTTCTTTCTATTTGCGGAGAGAAAATATCGACTAAAGGCTTTTTAATCAGATCAGATCATTGTCTCAGATCTTAATACAAACGTGCATGAACTAGCCTCATAAACTGCGCTCGACTTCATGAAATTAGATATAAAAAACAAACACATACACTGTATACAATAACTACTCACGCTTACCATTTGAGATGCAGCTCCTGTAAGCTATCAAGTAAGGCCAGAATCGCTTGAGGGACTTTTCAACCCGCATCCAGCACGGTGAAAAACGAAAACGATGTCATCCGAAATCGGATTTCCAACTTTGACAAGTGGCGCATTTCTCAACCAAAAATTTAATAAACAAACCAGCCATGAATAACAGAAGACTGTTGATAGTAACTGTATCTCATTTTATGCATCCAGTGGAAAAAGACAGTGAAAAACATCACAAGTTGACAAAAAAAAACTCTGTTAGCTTCAGCTGTCAAAGTAAACTGAAAAGTTTCAAGATGCTGTATAAATTTTCTGCATGAACTCACCTGTCAAATTTTGACCAATCAGAGCATAAAAATTGGACAGTCGTAGAGCATGATCAACGTGTGACTATGGTGAGAAAAATGAAAAGCCTCTGTCTTCCCTGCTTGTATTTTCAAATGACTGGCTGAATTGTTCTGTCTGAGATCAGTTTGAAATCAAAATGTTAATAGTGTGGGGCCATAGTGACATTAACACAACACTTTCTGTCATCATGTCATTATTTTGCTGCCGTTCTCTTTGCATTTGTATTTCTCTTTCACGCTGCCTTTGTCTATTCATTCTAGCTCTATCTCGTTCTACTTGCCAGCGTTCTTCACTATAATTTTCTCTCCTTCTCGCCCTGACTCTTTCTACTTGCCGGCTTTCTTCGATAAAATTTTGTCTTCTTCTTCTACTTTTAACACGCTCTCTTTGGCGATCGTCTTCGCTTGTTCTGCGCGTGTTGATTCTTGCTCTCTGCCGTTTACCTTCTCTTTGCTCTCTGCTTAAACCCTGTCGTCTACACGTTAAAATCTCTCTGCTGTTGTTTGTTGACACAATAGCTTTGATAAGTTGTGATAAAAACTTATAAAGGCTCTGTCGAAAATCTCTTTGCTAAGTTGCTTGAAGTTTCTTTTTCAAAACCAGTTGCGCGATATAATTGCGCGACGTTGCGCCATGCGATTTCCCGCCAAAAAAATCTCTACCTTCCCCTACCCCAAGAGTCAATGCGGTCTACTTTCCACTACCCGGAAAGTGCGTACGGACGGACGGACGTACGCTGACGTCATAATCAAAATTTCTCGGATGGATAGTTTACCAAATTATTTTAGTTCTGGTGCCCTCTCGCACACGCTTCGCGCGTGCAAGGAGCTCTGCTATCACATAAGAAATATGAAAACAAACCAACAGAAAAGACTATAATAGTTATGCTTTGTAGTAAAGGTTATAGTCCCCAAATTTTTTTGGCTTTCTGACCAGCTGTCCTGAAAGGGTGATTTGCTGCGTAGTTGGGGGTGATACGGCAGCCTCAGGAGAGACTGCACCTACTTCGGTCCCTTGTGGCCGTGGCATTGTGGGGGGCTGAGAGGGCTGGCACTCCGTTTGAGTGAAGGTGGCTGCTGGTCATTGGTCGAGCTCCTGCAGATTGAGGTCTCAAGAAATTGTTGGTGGGCCCAAAAAAGAAGGCTGTGTGATTGATAGTGCCGGAGGCTGCTGTAAATTATCCCGTGGAGGTGCCGCTGGCCGCAGTTGGGTGCGGTTGCAATGAAGGACGAGGTTTTCTGCGTCTAAGCTGTAAGAACATGGTGATAGATGGCCGATGATCTGACCATAGATCCCAGGAGTCCCCCACTGAGATGGGCGAGGTTTTGTGTAAGCATGGGAGCCTAGTGGCAGTGGTGGTAGATCCCTGTTCATGTGTTTGTTATACTGGGTCTTACAGGCTTCCTTGTGCGGGAGATCTCGGCGTACACTATCAATTGATCTGGAGGATCAGGCTTAAGTATATCTCTGTAGGTAGGCAGAGTAGATCGGGTACTTCTACCCATTAGCCTTTGAGCTGGGGAGAAAGAGTGCCCAAAAGGTAGTGTATTTGTAATGATGAGCAGTACCAGATGGATGTCATGGGATTTCTTCAGCATGGGCTTGGCATCTCTCTTTTTAGCTGCCTTGGCTTTACGGGTGGTGTGTTCAAAGCCATATATTTGCGCAAATTCCTTATATTTGTTTGAGGTGAACTGGGGACCATATGTCCGTGAGACAGTGCAGTGGTATGCCATAGCGAGCGAAATGAGATTTGGTAAGGTCTATGATGGTAGAGGACTGAGTGTTTGTCGGAGGGTCCGGCTCATAGAAGTCACTCTAGTGGTCTGTGGTGATTAAGTATGGTTGGTCGTGCAGCTCGAAGATGTCTTGTGAGACAAACTGTCAAGGTTGTGTTGGGGTAGCGTGAGAAAGCATGGGATTCAATGTGGCTTGTGTTCCATATTGGGCACAGCTAGCGCATGCCTGACAAACGGCCTCTATGTCTGTAGACATTTAGCCAAAAGACTGCGTCTCTGGCGAAACGGAGACTGTATTTGGCTCCTCTATGGGATTGGGGGAGTTTATGCAGCATGCTTGGTCGTAAAGAGGCGGGAATGATGGCACGGATAGACTTGAGAAGAAGACCATCTTCTAGACTAAGGTCTTCTCGAAAATGCCAGTATGCCTAGAGTTCTAGGAGGATTTGCTGTTTACTTTGTCGCCAACTGTAGACAATGTATTGCGTCAGCTGTTTGATGTCTTGGCGGGATGCAGTGGCTCTGTGAAGTTGTTCATGAGTGGATGCCGTAAGGGCTGGTGAGACTGGGTCCGGGTGAGCAAGATGTAGACGGAAGAAGAAGACTTGGAAGATGAAGACTTGGAAGGTATCAGGTACCATAGGAGCGGCAGCTAAGTCCTGGCAGGGGGCCCTTGACAGGGTATCCGCTAAATGTAATGAACCTTTACTGTACATCACAGTGAAGTTGTAGCGCTGTAGGAAAAGCGTCATCTTTTGCAGCTGTTTTGGTGCTGAAGCAAGGTCGTTTTGAAAGATTGATTGAAGGGGTTGATGGTCAGTGTATACAATGATGTTGGATTTTCCAAGGAGCCATTAAAAGCTTCAATGATCGCAAGGCATTCCTTCTTGATTTGAGCGTATCGCTGTTCTGTGGGGTTAAGGCTTTTGGAACTGTATGTGATAGGATGTAGTGAAGAATCGTCAAAGGTCCCATCCTGTGTTGCGTGCTTGGCTGTAGAATTGTGGCCCCGAAACCAGTCTGATGTGTCCACTTGGAGGACCATAGGGGCATTAACATTGTAGTATGCCAGGCAGGGTGCGGCTGTGCGCAGGATGAAATAATAGAATTAATTTGTTTTAAAGCTTAGCTAAGGATACCCAAAAGAAGAATGTAAACTATCTGTAATATATTTACTAAAGACATGAAATACACCTTTCAGAGACTTTAAGGTGAAAATTATAGGCTAACTTATGAACCATTTCATAACTGCTTTAATTTAAGAAGAAAGGTAACTGAAAGGTTCATTTCATAAACTTTAAGAACTGCTCCTAAAGCGTTCTAAAGTAACAGTTAATTAGTCTTTTGTGTCAAATTTAGCATAGGTTTAATTTTTCAAAAATGCTTGCTGGTATATCTTTGCTTTGCCTTTAATGCTACTTTAATGTCCTGTTTAAGACTCATGTCATCTTTAGTTTGCCTTTAATTCTATTTTAATGTTGTATAAAAACCCCAAATTAACTTTCATTTGCCTTTAATACTATTTAAATGTTTCAGAAAAGCCATATGTCATCTTTTATTTGCCTTTAATTCTATTGTAAAGTTTTATAAAAGCCCCAAGTCACCTTAAATGTTTTTAATTCTATTGTAATGTTTGATAAAGGCACCAAGTCATCTTTAATTTGCCTTTAATTCCATTTTAATTTTTCGTAATACCCTGCATTTGTCATCTTTAATGTGCCTTCAATTCGATCTATTTTCATGTTCAATGAAAGCCCCAGGAAAAGAAATAAGATAAAGGGATTAAAACTGGGGTATCTCAGCTTGTCGGGGAAACAATTATAACTTGAACACTGGAATCCATGACTGCATGGTTCCTCTTCAAGAAAAACATACAGTACAGTGTAAATACAGTGAAACAAAATCTACTTTGAAATCAGTTTATTGTCAATAATGTCTAATTCTTATATTCTGAAATTATTTACTGCCTACTCTTATGTGGAAACCATTTTGTGGTGAAAAAAAAAATAGACCAAGGACCACGAATTCAAAGAGTTAAAAATACATCTTTTTCAAATAGGTCTGATGATTATTGATTTTATGAAGTAAATTCACAACACTGTTCATTGCCAACTTATGAAGATAGTCCTGCGAATCACACAGATGAAGTGGTCAATGTATCAAGATCAGATGCTTGAGCATTAAGAGCCTATTCAGGAATTTCAGAAGGGTCACGTTCTGACGGCTCCTTTGGTACAATTCTAAGCACAATCCTGTCACGTGCCCTCTTAGACAGCCTCTTGTTATATTTTTATCCAGCCGCTTTTTTATTTGTCGTAGAGCTGTACCCTCCCAAGGGAGCTTTTTGATTTTGAAACTAGTTAGTGTCTGCTTGCCATCTTTGTCAGCTTCATAACAGCTATCCTCACTGCCCATTGTCTCCATCAGGAGGACCTTTGCTGCACTTCCTTTCTGATGGTTGTCGGCCCATTTCACCATTTCACGGGCAGCTGTCCTCCTTGCTAACTTCTTAAAGAAAGAAACAGAAATAAGAGTAGGTGGTGGGCCAGAACCCATTACAATACGATCCAACTGATTCCACGATTGGATACTTAACAAAAGAGTATAATTAGATAAACAATATCCAGAGTAATCTCTCTTATTATTTTGTATATCACAAAAATTAAATCTTACAATAAATTGTTTTTTGAATGAAAAGATATGGCCAGTAGATATGTTATTTACTACCTTTTCACAGATAACAAGCCACGTAAAGCAACTAAGTGTCCAAGGTCTACATCAGGTTACTCAAAGAAATCATGCAACTTGGAGATCTGCATGACATGATTAGTAGAGACCTTGACATGATCATTGCATAATCTGATTCCGAAAGCTTAATAGTTCCAGATTATTGCTTATTCCTTTTAAAAAATCAAAATATTAACGCGATTCAGAAAAGAGAAGATTTTTGTGAAAGTAGCCAAAAGTAAATGAAAGAAGCCAATTAAGATCGCATTCGCTTCTTAACACGTTTGACTAAAAAACCGTGTCTCAGAGTTTTGTCAAGTGGGTTTGTTCTTTTGTTATAAGCAGTTGAAGTTAGGGATAGCAAATCATTAGCACTACCTGTGAAAAAAATACTCTTACTCGAAAACGAAAAAAGAAATCGAAATTCGCAGACACAGTTTTTTAGAAAAACTATCTGACAGTAAGTTGGCCAGATTTCAGCCAAATTGCTTCACGGGTTGCCGACTTGGAGTTTAAAACGTACCCTCGACTTGCCCTGATTTTCATTTTGAGAAAAAGGGGGAAAAAGATTTTTGGTGGCGTATTACCCGTGACGAGATTATAACAGATTATAACACCAAAGCTGTCAATGTTTATGCATACCAGAAAAGGAAAACAATAGTGACACAGCAGGAAAAGGTTACAGACGAAGCCCGACAACAGATGAACAATTTATTTCAAAGGCTCTGCTCTGTTGATCCTTCTGTTGTCGAGAAAGCATCTTCAGTTATTTGTGATGGGCAGTTTTCATTTTGAGCCAAGCCAACTTTTACTCGATACATTTTCTAAAAGTTCAACACTTCCCTGGAAAAATCGACAACAAACCGCTTCCTGGACTTTTTCTTAAAGCTGCTCTCCTGCTACAATAGACTTTCAAAAAAGTCCTCCGTCCGATTTTTATATGGCGCGGGACCTGTCGCGAATTTGTCGCTTGCTTGGCCGCTTCGCGGCCTAAAAAGCTCGCTCCGCTCGCAAAGAAACTCGTGAAACTCGATTTCGTGGTAGTTTCAATAGGTTTTCCAGAAGCTTTGTCATCTTTTAGCCATTTTTCTTGATTGTAGTAGAGCCCTTGTCGCTCTCTGCCAATTTCAAAGCCCACACTTTGCAAAACGATTTTGTCGTCTTCTTTCGTGTTGGAGTCAAGGACGAAAACGGACGAGCTCTTTTTTCTTGTTTGGAGGCATTCACTTCCAAAATCCAGGGAAAAACAGTGAGCACTATACTTCAGTAGACCACGATTTCTGTCAAATTGCGTGATTAGCTTGGTTCAACAGCGGCATGCGTATCAAGTATGACAGGACTTGTCAATGATCAATTAAAATACTTAGCATAGAAAAAACATTTGCAATCCATAAGTCTGCACAGAAAAAACAGTTTTCCCTGGAATTTTTTTTTCAAACAAAGCTCTTGATGAGCTCTACTTGATCATCTAAAAATTTAAAATTTCGAAAAATGTTTTTTTACCCTGGATGATACCTTAACTGTGACAATAGACGGATCGAAACGCACCAATTACTGATTATGAGTCTTCATAGCCAGTAACATCACGACTTAACTGACAGACGACCAATAACATCGCAATGTAATTGACCAATCAGACCGATAACCAGAGTATAATACCATCAACTGATGTGATACAACTCACTTTGATTCTGAAGATGACTACCGCACAGGTTGTCGAAACATCAGTCACGGTTAACAACAACAGTCCTATTCAGGACTACGTTCACCCGGACGATCAAACTCAACCTACTTTTGAAATGACTCCTTGGTTCAAACCTTTAACAAACAAGCTTTTGTTACTGACTTGTTCAATTTACTTGCTAAAAGTTGTAATGGATTATGTCTTTGTTTAAAAGCTCTCACAATGTAAATACCTTGCTAATTGATTTTGACAAGAGAGTTGTAAACAATTTTTGAGTTAAAGGTGGGACTAATTATCATTGTACGATATTCCAACAAGAAACTTTTTAACAACAACTTTAGCACCGTATGCGAATTGAGAAACTGCACATTTTAGAGTAACGATATTGTACACATGTGATTTTTATTCATGTAAACATTCCTTGTAATTTTTGTATCTCTGACTGTTTTTTTTACTGGAAATTTGTTGGACAAAAGTGAATTTCGGAGTTTTAACTGATTTTCGTATTACGACAACTCCGAAGTAAAATATGCTGATAATTCTTATAGCCAATCAAATTTTTACTGAGTAAGACTATTTCAAGTTTGAGTAAGATTGGCAGCCCTCAGGTTCAGTCCGGATAAAAGGAGCTGCAACTAGCTCTTGTCAGAGAGAGATTACTAGCCTTGACTATGAGAAGTTGTGTAACAAAGAGAATCTAGATTAAAACGGTTGAAGAGTGAACTTGGACATACTGGACTGGTGAAGCATCGCATTGACACAGGTGATCATCCATCCCTAAGACAACGCCTATACCATGTTGCAGAACGTCAATGCGGCATCATAGAAGAATATATTACAGATATGCTCAACCGAGGCATAATTCAACCAACTACTAGCCCTTGGGCATCACCCATCATTCTGGTTAAGAAGAAGGATGGTACTGACCGTTTTATGGTATACTATTGTAGACTTCATTCTGTGACTCGTAAGGATTCCTTTCCCCTTTCCCGTATTGATGATGCCTTAGATGCCCTTACGTGCGCAAAATGGTATAGCTGCATCGATCTTATGAGTGAATATTGGCAGGTTGAGATGGAACTGGAGTCTCGAGAACAAACTGCCTTCATATCTCACAGTAGGCTTGATTACCAACCGCTGTTCGGGAAAATGAGCCAGCACCCATCCCCCGAAAGAGCGGCTGGACGCGTGCGATTTCCTTTGTTAGTTTAAGCCAATCATGTTACCGCCTGCAGATTTTCGTCTGGCAAAGATTGTTGCAGAAATTATCACATCAAAACAGAAAGTCTTTCCCGTTCTTCCTTGGTCCATCGCATGGCGAAGCGATTTCGACGGCGCGGAGACACTAGGCGAAATCCTAGAGTCCGAAGGAACACAACGTTTTGTTCGATTGTTTGTTGTGAATGATTGTGGTTGGAGAGATTTTGCCTCTTCAAGGATCTTTTCAAGACGCTTTAGGTGTCGATGACTGCGTTCGTTATAGATGTAACCGTTGACGTTTGTATTTGACAGAGGAACATTTAATACGCTGGAAATTCTGTCTGGTAAATCAGACACTTTTCCATTTAATTTGGTCCGCCTCCTAGAATCAGTCAGTTCGGACCCACAGAAGACGAAATCCAACATTCGAAGATCAAAGAAAATTAACTACATGTCGCCGTGTACAGAAATGTACCGAAGAATCTTTTTCACAATGTATGGAAATGTACCGAAAAAGCTATTTCGAAAGTCATTTGGGAGGGTAAGGGAGCGCTTCATGCAATTTTGAGCCAAATAAATAAGAAAATTGGAGACTGGTTTCACTTCCAGTGACGCTTAAATTGTCAACTTTCCAATTATGTCATAGACAAGGTCAACGGGTCACGCGTCCAGCCGTCTCCCTTCGGGGAGAATCAAAGACCAGACCCGGGAGACGGCGGAAATCGAGCCTAATCTCACAGCGGTTTGTTTGAATTCTTAGTGGTCCCTTTCGGATTAATTTCTGTGCCCTCTACCTTTAGTCGGTTAATGGAATGTGTTCTGCAAATTTGCTTAATTTACCTTGATGACATCCTTATTTATTCAAGAGCCTTTGAGGAACACTTGTGTAGCTTTCGCCAAGTTTTGGATCTACTTCGTCCCGCTAATCTGAAATTAAATTCTTCCAAGTCCAATTTTGCTTGTCAAAAAGTCACTTATTTGGGTCACGTGATTTCTTCTGCTAGTCTATCCCCTGATGAAGAAAAAATTTCTGCCAGGAAATTGTAGTCTCTTCTGACTATGTAACGAAATGGCCAGAGGCATTCTCAGTGCCATCCATTGAAGCTCCAATTATTGCAAACATATTTGTTGATGAAATCTTTTCATGACATGGAGCCCCAAGAGTATTTTTTACTGATAGAGGAAGCAATTTATTGTCCTCCCTAGTCACTGAAGTTTGTCGCCTGCTGAATACCAAGAAGGTAAGTGCCACTGCTTACCATCCCCAAACTAATGGTTTAGTAGTACGGTTTAATAACACCTTCGATGAAGCCATTTCTGCCTATGTTAGCACTAATCAAGATGACTGGGATCTCTACATTCCAGCCATCTTGTTCGCCTATAGGGTCTTACCTAGTGTTTCTACCGGAGATAGCCCATTCTATTTATTGTATGGCCGTAACGCACGATTCCCCTGTGATACCAGTTTGCTTCTTGCTAAACAGTTATCTCCATCTGTAGAGGAACATGGGTCACGCATTGTGAAGCAAATTGAGTTTGCTACGTCTTTGGCACGCTCCAATATTGCTCGATCTCAACAACTCAATAAACTACAGTACGACAAGACTGCTTTAGATGCTCCCTTTGCGATTGGTCAACATGTTTGGATTTATACTCCAAACGTTAAGTCTGGGTCATCTAAAAAGTTCTTAGCTCGACTGTATGATCCATATAGAATTTGTTGCCAACTTTCTCTTGTCCATTACCAGTTTCGTTCTCGTGATAGTCGTCTAGTTGCGACTACTGTCCATGCAAACAGGTTAAAACCTTTTTATGATCCAGCAGACCAACCCATATTACCACCCCCAAATGAGGAACAAGATGTTATTCCTTTGGAGGAACATGATCTACCAGTGGGCAGTTGTGAACCAGATGACACAACTCCAGATTCTACTGACCCCAACACCCACTCTCAGGAAACATCTAATAGCCGTCTTGTTGATTTTTCAGATGAATTTGCTCAGCATGATGTTTACCAAGCTGAGAAAATACTCAAGTCTCGCAAGCACCGACGCAAAGTTCATTACCTTGTCAAGTGGGCTACCTGTTTCCGACAGTACTTGGGAGCCTGAAGAACACTTACTGGTTAAACGGCTACTGGAAAGCTTCTACAACAAAACTAAGTAACAATATGTCTGTTCTATTTCTTTTCTGTTTCATCTTGAATACTTCTACTGCACTTGAAACTTATAGTTATGATATGAATGGCAAACATGTGACTTATTATCCTGAATCACTTGTGCTATTTTAGACTCCAGAGGCAGTAGTATTCTATAAAAATACATACTTGTTCAATTTTAAACATCAATATGCGCTCCTGACTCTGGGCAAAGATTTCGTGATAAATAACACTTGTTCCAAAGAAAATTCCAAATTCTTAACCAAACTACTTGCACAGTTGCGTACAGTTCAACCCTTAATGTCATATATCCTCTCCTCGCATGTTTAAACTTCCTTAATTGTGACTCATATCCGTCACTAAATATATAGATTTAGCCAGGGCTAAAGCGAAGCTCCCGTAAATAAATTCATAATTGAAATCAAACAATAAACTTGTAATCCACAGATCAGGGCACCTTCATTTGACTTTTGAGGCAAAGGCTAAGTGATTTTAGAGAAAAATAATTTCACAGTCCAAGAGTGAAACAGCTTTTACATCGAGTTATTAAATAGTCTTATTTGTACACCCAAAAATAGCAATCATGTTCGATCACAGTATATTAGGCCTTGAAAACAAATAGACCTACCTATTCGTGTATTGTATTTGCATTAGCTGTTGCATCATAATGTGGCATTCACCAGTCTCTCCAACATTGCTCCGTTTGAGAGACTATGGATAATTGGACAACCCCGAAATATAATTTTAAGAGACACACGCGCCACGATAGTCCTTGGTGGCAGCCAATTTACACATTGCATTCCTCTGTCTTAAAGAGAGGCCAAAATAAAAAATGAGGCCAAATTTTTTGTGTTCGACAAGTTTAGTTTACTAGTAAATCTTGGCGACGAATCTGGTGGCGTGTAAACCAGCCTTTTAAACATACTTTTACTCATCACGTCTCAGGTAAACAGTACTATGAGGCCCTTTTTTATCATACAGACCTCGGACAGAATTTGTTCTTTTTTGCCCTATTTAAACCTATAATTCTGCAGTTTTTCACAATTTTGCAAGAGAATTCGCACTAATTCAATATCCACGACGATCAAAGCACGCGCTTCCTTTGCACAACAAATTAAAGCATTGAATTATAAAATGTTTTCATGAAGAGAATTCTATAATGCCGGGACTTTTCAGTTAGAAAAATCTGGTCCTATGTGATATGCAGGGTAATAATTATGGGCTTTTAATGAAAACGCCAAAAAAATTCCCAAAATCACTTTTCGGCCAGTCGGACGGGTTCTCACTTTTGACTGGCACCAAATTTGCAGTGCAATTAATAGAGTTACCCTTTACGCTTCAACATGATAGAGAATTTGTTATGTTTAGGTTTTATTTCCCTTTTTTTATTAAACTGTGTATGGTTTTGTTATGTGTAATCTTTAAAAGCGAGTGATATTTACGTGCGGCATTTTGAGTATTCCTGCATGCGATGTTTATGTTTGACTGGAAACAACCGGTGCAGCGATGAAAATTGCGAGAGAGACTACTAACAATCAATAAGATAAATATAATTCGGTGAAACATGTACAGAGACAATAATTTTCATTCATGAAGAGAAGTATTGAGAGTAAAGTGTCTCTGAAAATCATGAGTCAGGTAAGCATAAGCTTATTTATGTTTTAAGCCGGCTTCCCGGTGTTGGCTCTTTTTCAAGATGAACTCGAAGGAAGAAAATCGCTCAGAGCTTTCTGTTTACAGCCAAAATCATAACTAAATAATCTTCGGAACCATTTCTTTGAATTTGCGGTCAAAAAATGTCTAAAGGGTACTATTGTAGGTTAGATCATTGCTCGTGTATAAACTTAAGCCGCATAAGCCATACGCTCGACGCCAGGAAACCGAAAAAAAAAAACACATCAAAGACAATAATTGCTCAGGCTTACCAGTCGAGATGCTGCTTCTGAAGGTCATCAAGAGTTCCAGAATCGCTTGAGACTTTTCAACCCTCTTACGCCTCAAGCGAGGGCAAGTGAGTAAGCTCATTTTTGAAAACGATGCCATCCGAAATAGGATTTTCAATGACTTTGACAAGCGGTACATTTGTCAACAAAAAGCGCAATAAACAAGCCAGCCATGAATTACAGAACAATCTTGATAGCAGCTGTATTTCATTTTGTACACCAAGTAGAAAAAGATAGTTTAAAACATCACAAGACAAGATGACACAAAACTCTGTCAGCTCCAAAGTTTCCAGACGCTGCATAAATTTTCCGCATGAACTCACCTGTCAAATTTTGACCAATCAGAACATAAAAATTGGACGTAGAGCGTGATCAACGCGTGACAGTGAGAAAAGTAAAAAGTGATTGCCTTCCCTGCATGTAAATGTAAAAGCCGGTTGAATTTTCGCGTTTGAGGTCAATTCGAAATCAACATTTTAAAAGTGCGGCTCATGAACACGACTTATTTCATATGCATTTTAAAAAAATTGAACTTGAACCTGCGATAATTGAAAAGTAGCAACTTGTCAGCGGATACCCTCAAAAAAACACTGGAACTCATTGGGTCGATACCTGAGCCCGCGATAGGGTCAGGCGATACTGGTCAGCAGAAACACTATATCGACAGCTGTCAATTAATCAAAACATGGATGTACAATATCACGTTGCGGGCTCCCAAACTAGCTAAAAAGTGTTAGATTAAACATTGGTATGCCTGTGGTGCGGGTGGTCGGTTTTTACAGTCACGTGATTGCCGAATTTTCTAAGATGCATAGATTTTCTAAGCTATGTACTCATACGGATGGCTTACGTAACTAAGAGGCTAGTCAAGTTGTGCAAGACCTATTGTGACATTTGACATCTGCTTACATGAAGAGTGTGTACGGGTGGGCGGGCGGGCGTACGCTACGTCATAACCAAATTTTCTCGGATGGACAGTTTACCAAATTTTCTTACCCATGGTGCTCCGCTGCGCGCGCGCGAGAAGCTCCGCTATTATCAATGTGCTACTGGCCTCACTCCTACCAGGACTTGTCCTTATGAATATAAGAAATCCTTAACCCTCTGTAAACGTTAGGCTCTTCAATATTGGCGTAACATCTCCCTATAAGAAAGAACCTGGTTATTAAACTCAAATTGGGCTAAACACTCCCTGAATGGGGCCTTGTACAGCTGGCCTCTACAATATTCAAAGATATCTGTATTTGGCGTTTGGTGAATCCGATGGGCTTTCTCAATTACGTATTCCCTTACTATTTAGATTTGCCTCCACTATTGATACAATGCATTCCATGACTAAAACTCTCCAGGGAAAAACTGTTTTCTTAGCAAAAATAACAGATAAGCTAGTGACTTTATGCAATATTGTTACGGTTTTTCTTGCTTGGCAAGGTAAATTGACACAATTTGCTGACCACAAAAACTGTAATTTCAATAATTTTATGGAATTTCTTTTAAAATTTTCTTTGGAAGTCACACGTGCCTTTTCCTCCTTACTACATTTCATGGGAATCAATGATATTTTATATCAAACTCAAAAACTACATGCTAAAGAGTCATTAGGGTTACAGGATCTTCCTGCTTTTGTTTCAGAATTACAACTTCCCTTTCAACAATTTCCTCATTTACAGACTACATCTACTGCTTTCAATTCTGGTTTTTCTTTGCTGTTACAATCACTAGTAGATTTTTCTTATGATCAAACTAAAAACATTGCGGCTAATATGTTATTCACTGTACCACAACTTTCCACTGAACTTGCTTTCTGTACAGTTGAGCATTTAGCTTCGTTGAAATATAAACCATCTGATCACTGTTACCAAGGAACAATCATCCGTGATGCATTGGCTTTACTTCATTGTGCAAACAATGATTATATTTTGCATAAAACAGACTTGGATAAATGTTCTAATTCTTATGACACATTCGTTTGCCTTTGTTTCATACTAACTTTAGTTAATGATACAAAGTGGCTAGGACTACCATGGCATCCAAATAGTGAGCTAGTTTTCTCTCATCACCAACAACAAAAAATTGAGTGTACTAGTTTGTCCGACTTCTTTCATCTAGGCGGCAGATATTGTTTTTTGCAAAGTCAAAACTTAACCTTCCACAATCGCACTGACAAATCACTACAGATATCACCCCAACTCCTCTCACTGTTTACCATTTTCCTTGGAGTTCACCGGATCACTGAGTCAACTCCGAGTCCGAGTCAAGAGACCGAGTCAGTGTTTTTTTTTTTAATAGTAGAAAAGGGTCGCTTTTCGACTCTGCCATTTAGATTTGAAAAGTTTGAATCATAATTTTCTTGTTTTCGCTAAAAGCCGGCGAAGCTACATCATGGTTCAACAAGCTACTACTCTCATCCAGAAAGGCGGAAAGTATTTTTAAACATACTTTTACTCATCACGTCTCAGGTAAACAGTACTATGAGGCCCTTTTTTATCATACAGACCTCGGACAGAATTTGTTCTTTTTTGCCCTATTTAAACCTATAATTCTGCAGTTTTTCACAATTTTGCAAGAGAATTCGCACTAATTCAATATCCACGACGATCAAAGCACGCGCTTCCTTTGCACAACAAATTAAAGCATTGAATTATAAAATGTTTTCATGAAGAGAATTCTATAATGCCGGGACTTTTCAGTTAGAAAAATCTGGTCCTATGTGATATGCAGGGTAATAATTATGGGCTTTTAATGAAAACGCCAAAAAAATTCCCAAAATCACTTTTCGGCCAGTCGGACGGGTTCTCACTTTTGACTGGCACCAAATTTGCAGTGCAATTAATAGAGTTACCCTTTACGCTTCAACATGATAGAGAATTTGTTATGTTTAGGTTTTATTTCCCTTTTTTTATTAAACTGTGTATGGTTTTGTTATGTGTAATCTTTAAAAGCGAGTGATATTTACGTGCGGCATTTTGAGTATTCCTGCATGCGATGTTTATGTTTGACTGGAAACAACCGGTGCAGCGATGAAAATTGCGAGAGAGACTACTAACAATCAATAAGATAAATATAATTCGGTGAAACATGTACAGAGACAATAATTTTCATTCATGAAGAGAAGTATTGAGAGTAAAGTGTCTCTGAAAATCATGAGTCAGGTAAGCATAAGCTTATTTATGTTTTAAGCCGGCTTCCCGGTGTTGGCTCTTTTTCAAGATGAACTCGAAGGAAGAAAATCGCTCAGAGCTTTCTGTTTACAGCCAAAATCATAACTAAATAATCTTCGGAACCATTTCTTTGAATTTGCGGTCAAAAAATGTCTAAAGGGTACTATTGTAGGTTAGATCATTGCTCGTGTATAAACTTAAGCCGCATAAGCCATACGCTCGACGCCAGGAAACCGAAAAAAAAAAACACATCAAAGACAATAATTGCTCAGGCTTACCAGTCGAGATGCTGCTTCTGAAGGTCATCAAGAGTTCCAGAATCGCTTGAGACTTTTCAACCCTCTTACGCCTCAAGCGAGGGCAAGTGAGTAAGCTCATTTTTGAAAACGATGCCATCCGAAATAGGATTTTCAATGACTTTGACAAGCGGTACATTTGTCAACAAAAAGCGCAATAAACAAGCCAGCCATGAATTACAGAACAATCTTGATAGCAGCTGTATTTCATTTTGTACACCAAGTAGAAAAAGATAGTTTAAAACATCACAAGACAAGATGACACAAAACTCTGTCAGCTCCAAAGTTTCCAGACGCTGCATAAATTTTCCGCATGAACTCACCTGTCAAATTTTGACCAATCAGAACATAAAAATTGGACGTAGAGCGTGATCAACGCGTGACAGTGAGAAAAGTAAAAAGTGATTGCCTTCCCTGCATGTAAATGTAAAAGCCGGTTGAATTTTCGCGTTTGAGGTCAATTCGAAATCAACATTTTAAAAGTGCGGCTCATGAACACGACTTATTTCATATGCATTTTAAAAAAATTGAACTTGAACCTGCGATAATTGAAAAGTAGCAACTTGTCAGCGGATACCCTCAAAAAAACACTGGAACTCATTGGGTCGATACCTGAGCCCGCGATAGGGTCAGGCGATACTGGTCAGCAGAAACACTATATCGACAGCTGTCAATTAATCAAAACATGGATGTACAATATCACGTTGCGGGCTCCCAAACTAGCTAAAAAGTGTTAGATTAAACATTGGTATGCCTGTGGTGCGGGTGGTCGGTTTTTACAGTCACGTGATTGCCGAATTTTCTAAGATGCATAGATTTTCTAAGCTATGTACTCATACGGATGGCTTACGTAACTAAGAGGCTAGTCAAGTTGTGCAAGACCTATTGTGACATTTGACATCTGCTTACATGAAGAGTGTGTACGGGTGGGCGGGCGGGCGTACGCTACGTCATAACCAAATTTTCTCGGATGGACAGTTTACCAAATTTTCTTACCCATGGTGCTCCGCTGCGCGCGCGCGAGAAGCTCCGCTATTATCAATGTGCTACTGGCCTCACTCCTACCAGGACTTGTCCTTATGAATATAAGAAATCCTTAACCCTCTGTAAACGTTAGGCTCTTCAATATTGGCGTAACATCTCCCTATAAGAAAGAACCTGGTTATTAAACTCAAATTGGGCTAAACACTCCCTGAATGGGGCCTTGTACAGCTGGCCTCTACAATATTCAAAGATATCTGTATTTGGCGTTTGGTGAATCCGATGGGCTTTCTCAATTACGTATTCCCTTACTATTTAGATTTGCCTCCACTATTGATACAATGCATTCCATGACTAAAACTCTCCAGGGAAAAACTGTTTTCTTAGCAAAAATAACAGATAAGCTAGTGACTTTATGCAATATTGTTACGGTTTTTCTTGCTTGGCAAGGTAAATTGACACAATTTGCTGACCACAA
>CALNXI010001870.1:82772-96502 GCA_942486025.1 Porites evermanni | reverse complement strand
GTAGTAAAATCTGCCGGGCGTAGGATCACGTTTATAACACGTTCTACAGATAAGAAAGTCATCCTGTTCTTCAAAAACGATCAGCACCAACTCCCTGTTGATGAAGAATTCCAAAAGCATTGGCGTGGGGTGTCTGTGGAAGGAATCGGTGAAAATGACATTGAGAAGTACCTGGTCAATGCAGGAATCACGACCATGCAGGACTCTGGAATAAGAAAGCCACAGCAAACCCAGCAAAAGAGAAAACCGAACAGAAAACGAAATTTCAAGAAATTGAACACTCATTTGGATGAGAGTACTCTAAAAGATTATTCACAAAGTTAACCTTGAACTGCAGTAGAATTATTTAAAAATTGCAAATCTTTCTATATCTAAGTGCTATTCAAATTTTAGCAGAGTGCTTTTGAACTGGCCTCCTGCGCAGATGCCCTTAGGGATTCACCCCATGGATGTCTGTGGGGGAGGAATATGTGCCTAATCCCTAAGGACATCTGTGTGGGAGGCTTCCTGTGAACTAGCCAGGGCAGCTAAGGGGTTGTTTACATGACAAAACACGCACTGGCTCGAAACCATTGTTGGTTCACATGATGTGGGTTTTGTTCAGTGTCCTGTCAATCGTTTGTTTTACATCATCCGGTGATTGCACCCATCTGCAATACCTAGAATTAACCATTTTGTTTACCTTAGAACACATCACTATTGTCTCTGACAAAGAGATAGGGCTCAAACTGTCAGCTGTCAAAGGACCTATGTCACTTTTTTTCAAAACACTTTTAGTGTTGGTTAGTTGTCTCACCTCTAAGAACATCTTTCTAGGAAAGATAACGGGTTGTGTATTCCCTGTTCCTAAATGTGCCCCAAATGTCAGATGTTCTAGATGGTAATTGTTTACTTCACTGTTTATGCATGAACCAACATTGACACACCCTTGTGACTTGTTACACCTTTGGTGCAGGGACATAGAATTATTTTTTTCAAGGGAACCTGGCCAAAATGCCCTCAACATTATTGCAACATTCCTACAGTACATATTTAAGGGTACAATGAGTGAAGCCTGCTATTATTTCCGTCACAAATTTATGACTGTAATAAAGTAGACTCAGTTGACCACTCCAGAAAATACCATAACAAACCATAATGCTCTTTGTTTGTCACCCCAAATTTTGCGTAAGCATTGTTTTCAGTTTCACAGGTACTTTATATTAAATTCTACCCTATTAAACATTATTTAACACTGTGAACCAGCTACATCCCTGCCAGTATATTGTTAAAGTAAGGACGTCTTTCAAGTGACCTATCACATAAAATTCAGGACACACAAGCAAACCTCAAAACCACAAACTAATTACCTTTGCTGTGGCAGTTTAGTTTTCTCACATCTTATTGGCTATTTCCTTACAACGCAATAACATTACACAAATATTTCTGGTGTTCATGGTTTTGTGAGTTTCACAGTAAAAATAAAAATGAAATGTTGAAATGTCATTTTGGGTTGATTGAATTTTTCTTCTTTGTCTACATAATAGATTAAGTAATTTCAAGGTGTTTTTAGTAACAAAGAACCTCAAAACTTCTCAAAATATATATTTTTAAATAAGTTGTACTAATTATACAGAGGAGGATCTTCCGTACAGCACGGTAGTTCAATCAAAATAAAATAATAAGTCTATTTCTGATTGGTTTAGATCCCCTGGTTAATGACCAGCTAGAGTTGACTAAATTTGGACGTCACGATATTTGCAGCTGTTATTTTTACAATATTTGAGGTCAATAATGAAAAAGTAAACTGAAACAGGGACAGACATATCTTTTGCCTGTGGAAATCATGGTGGCTCGACAGTCTGGTGGCTCAGCTATTCTGGCAAGAAAATGGCAGAAGACTTCGAGAATCATACATAACATTAATTTTATTCACACATCATGATAAATTTCAGCTGAACCTCCGCTAACAGCCACCTCTCCACAACGGCCACTTTTTTTTGTCCCAGCAGACAAAAAATTCATACATTGGCCCTTGTTTGAAAACTCTACAGCATCCACCTCGTTATAATGGCCACTTTCTTCTGTCCGCAAGGTAGCTGTTGTAGAGAGGTTCAGGTGTATGTAGAGTTAAGCAGACCACAGGGGGTGGTATCTACTTTGGCCTCTGCACTTAGCAGATAACACCCTCCTCAATTTCAGATAACTTTTTCATATCATACTCAGCCACTATGTAATAATTGTTGACTTTTCCTCGGCTGTAATGTTACTTTACTTGTCTCGCAGCTCTCTCTTTAATATTTTTCCACTTGCAGTCTTGGGAATCTGCTCAATGAACTCCACACCCCCACGAAGCTTTTTATGAGGAGACACTCTCTCGGCCACAAACTCTGTAATTTCTTTCTTTTCAACTTCACCTTTTGGAACAATGAATGCTTTAGGAAGTTCTCCAGCTTCTTCACAGGGAACTCCAATCACTGCAACATCCAATACATTTGGATGAGTGTGAATGAGAGCTTCTAATTCAGCTGGTGGGACCTGTGAAAACAATTCAATCATAGTAAATAGTGATTAATCCCTTCAACTAGTGGCTTCAAGTTCTCACATTTTTGTAGATGAAAAGCTTAAAAACCATCGGTATTAATGCTTGAACATGCAAGAGTGATGAGACTTACACAAATAGTGAGATTGCTACCTGAAATCCTTTGTATTTAATGAGTTCTTTAAGTCTGTCTACAATGTAGAAGTGTCCCTCTTCATCATAGTATCCTGTATCGCCACTATGAAACCATCCATCAGGGGTAATACATTCTGAAGTAGCTTTAGCATTATTAAGGTAGCCTAAAACAAGAAGGAAAAATTCATGAAACAAAAACAAACAAACAAACAAGATGTTATATTAACATTAGCTTTCATCTGGAATGTTACTATTATCAAGGTTTTTCCATATATAATTTTACTTTTTCTGGGGTGAAGAATATTGTTCGTTATCGTTCAGGAAGGCTGTTTTTGTATTGAGATTTCAGCTGTATTAACATCTTTGGAAGTTCTGGAAGTCTTTGTTTTTACAGATGCTAACCTTATTTTTTTTGGCAAAGAATTAACAAGGATGATTCTTAAAATTTAATGGTGTAATAATAATATTACGCATTCTTTATGCTGGTTGTAGACATCATATCATGAAAGTTCAAGAAGTCAACAATCCCACCATAATTTATCTTGCACTTTATTATTATTATTTTATTTTTTGTTTTTTGTTTTTTTTTGTTTGCCTTAATGTTTCATGGTTAATAAACAAGTGTTGAACTGTGGTGAATAGATCTATAAGGAGAACATTATTTATTGTTACATGTAGTACCTTTCATTATTGATGGTCCCCTAATGCACACCTCACCACTTTGATTTGGCCCAAGAGCTTCACCTGTTTTAACATCAACCACCTAGACAAAGAAATGATATTAATATGTTGACCAACAAATAAATATCTTTCTACCTAGATTCTAAAAATTTAAGACGGTAGGGTACATATTATGAAGTTACCAAAGAAGTGATCACTACACTCACTTACTCCCTTACATTTGCGAAAAAATACTCCTACAACTGTAGAAATCCCAATTTCTCAAACCACACCAAATCCAAACACTATTATATCATTGTATGACCTATTTTTCAAACCGCTTGAAAATTTGAACCAATAATTTTTTATTGCTTTTCTCCTTTGAATCTTCTAATTCCATTCATTCTTCCTGGTAGGAAACTGTACTGTTCAAGGTTAGGGTCCATGGTTTCTGTCATTTGCTTACTGTTTTCATACACAATTATCCTGTGTACCTGTTTCTATACAGCTTCCAGGCAGTCTATTGAATAACAGGGGACACTGGTCTGCCCAGCTCATCTGCCACCAATTTGTGGAGACTCTTGATCAACAGATAATGATATGATTGTTTTGGTTATGACGTAAAACAAAAGAAGAGGGTAGATGAAAGTGTAAGGGGGTGGGGAGCATGGGCAGTCAAGAACCTCCCTCCCTACAAATCCTCCCCTGTTAGTTGAACTATTCTGATTCTACCTTTCCTTCAAGGTTCGGCAACATGACTCCAACTGCACCAGGCTTGCAATTATTTCGGGGGCAAACCATTGCGGCTGGACTTGTCTCTGTCAGGCCATATCCTATAAAATACACAAGTGAACAGCTAACAAAAACATAAGTTGAAAAAATAGTGTGGATTCCTCTTTTACCAATTATAATTCTTTTACCATGTTTTAATGCTACTATAGGCATATCATCTTAATGACTGGAATTTAAGGGATGCGTGCGCTAAAATTTCAAGTTGACGGGTATATGCAATTAGTATGGGGGGAATTGTAAAGCTAGAAAGTTCTTTGGGTTCTATTTTCCTTTTGTTTCCTGTAACAGTGGTCAGTGCTCACGCTCATAGTAGCCGGGGAAAATCCCCAGCCCCCGGCTCTTGGTGATAGCCCTGGATCCATGGATTAGTGAATTCTTAGTCCAGATTAATTGCTAGATTTGCCTTGTACATATACTTAAGTCATGGACCCAATTCAAAAATGGCTGCTGGATTAACTTAAAATTACCCTGACTAGCCTCGCCTGAGATATGTATTCCTTTGAATTTTGTACTAAAGAATGAGGCTAGTCAGGCTACTTTTAATTTAAACAAAAGAATATCAATCCAGCAGCCATTTTTGCATTGGGTCCTTTGGAAGCAGTGGGGCTAAAATACACGCAGGTTCCTTTTCCACAGGTCAGAGTAAAGGTCACCATGATACAGACATGATAAAGTGTCTCCTGGCCCTAATCTCTTAACAAAATGCTCTATTAGATTGAGAGGAATCTGTGTGGTTTGTTAAATTATCCATGGAGCAGTGACCTGTACCTTAGACCTGGCACATTGGAAGGGTGAATTTGACATCAGCTTAAGACATGAGTCACTTGACTCTCACATTCCATACCCCTGTACCCTGGCTCTCTGTGTCTCCTGTCTGACAAAAGCAATATAGGCTGGTCATAACAAATTTACTATTGATGGCTGTTATATTATTTTATACTGGGTAATGTATACCTTGCCCAATAGCTACCACAGTGGGAAGACGTTTCCATAAAGCATTGGTGAGTTGCTCTCCAAGTGGAGCTGCACCACTGATGATGGTATCTACGCTTGTAAGGTCATAATTGTCCACCAAAGGATGTTTGCTCAAAAATGTGATAACTGGTGGCACTAGATATAAGGAGTGGATCTGAAAGACAACAATCATTATTCACTCAAACCTGAAAACTTTGTTGATTTCATGGTCCTTATAAAATTGCTGCTGCTGACTCTATGCCCATGCCATTTTAAAATATAGTTGTTGAACGCTCTCTCTAGATCTGTCTCCTGCTGTCTTTTCCTGTCTGGAAAACTGGTTCAATGTTACAAGTCTGGCTTCTGTCTGATCACCAAAAGCATTTTATTAAGCAGCACTACCAATTAATTTTGTAGAAATTGGGGCAGACTAAAGAGGATCTTGTACTGATCCTGGGAATACTTTGTACATACTAATTATAATCTTTAATACATTGGAACCACGATGTAAAGAAGGGCCAAGGGACTCATAGCAAAATTTGTTTGCTATAATGAGGTTTCATTATTTTGAGGTTCTTTTTTATATTGTATTAGTATTTACCAAATCAGTGAATAGCAATTTTCACGTGTTTTGATCGGCTACCGTAACTTGGAATATCCTTGGCTATTCACTGTTTTTGTGAGAAATTTTTAGGAAGATGAAATTTGAGTGATAAATGAAGCAGTTGTACAAACAAATACCAAGAAAGTGATGAAGTTCAGCTTGTCGATGTTTACTGGTAGGTAGAAAATTATTTTCTTGCTGAATTTGCAACAAAATCATAAAAATGCACTTGACAAAATCCCCAAGATGTTTGTAAATTGTAAACAAACTAATCCCACTAAGTGATGTTTTCAATTTGCAAAAAAGTTACTTTTTTCATTTTTATCCAACTGATTTGGTAAAATACTAAAACAACTATCCCCTCAGGATTGGTGAACAGTGCTAGATATATCCCTTGTAGAATCAGACACTATGTAGAATCAATGCAAATGCTATGTCACAAAGCTATGCAAAACCTATGTTAATGAGTCATACATTGCTTTAACCAGATCCTATGTTGTTTCTATGCCAGGACTATGTTTTTTGTATCGAAAATGCTATGTTTTCGCTAGTCAAACGGAACCTACTTAAAAGCTATGCAGTTTTTAAAGGAAGGAATAAAGGCAGAAATGACATAGTTTCCACATAGCCTATACATACAATTTACTTAGCTTTCAGAAAGAGATTTTAGACTTCGACGTTTCGCATCCCAGTATATCCACCACTATTCACCTCCTCCTCGGGGGATAGTTGTATACTATTGCTAGAGTAAAGAAAATCATTCTTTACGCCAAGAACTTTGTTAAATAGGAGTTCATTATATCAAGATTCGAGATCCATTTTATCAGTCAGCCTAGAACATTTTAGGAAGAGCCACCTATAGCTATAATGTGAGCACAGTTTAAATAATTATTACTAATTTATTAACAGGGCACATTTTTGTAAGGGAAATAATGCCAAAAAAATCATCTTCAAGTTAGAGACACATTCACATACACATGTTAGTTGTATCACTGACTGAGTTTGTCATTGAAAATGATTATGTGCATGAGTTTGTTAGTATGTTCACCTAGTTTTTTAATCCATTTTCATTCAAAAACTGGGTTAATAGATTAAGCAAACCATGCTCACATTTTCAACTAAACAATACAGTCAGTCAAATATATAAATATGCATACCATGGACACACCTCCAACCAGAAATGGAAGCAGTGTTCAATTTTGGTAACTATTTACAAGCTGGAAGAAGGAAGAAAAGGACCAATAATATAACAGTACCTTGAAGTTTTGAATGAGTCCAAGCATGCTCTCTCCATCAAATTGTTGCATGCAGACTATTTTTCCTCCACGTTTAAGGAAATGGGCCATGATGACAACCATGCCAAAGATGTGAAAGAAGGGAAGAAGCCCCAGGACAGTTCCTCGGAAAGGATGAGACCTGAAGGCATCATGTAAAAGCATGCATACCTGTGACACTATGTTTTGGTGCGTAAGCATGACACCTTTTGGAAAGCCAGTTGTTCCACTGGAGTATGGCATAACGCATACATCTTCTTTTGGGTTGACTGGCACATTGTCTGGAAAAGCTGAACCATCATCAAACAACAGCGAATCAAGAGGCTCACAGCCTTTTGCCTCACCAATTACGAAAACCTCATTTATTCCATTTTCTGCTGCAGCTATCTTTGCTTTGTCAGCAATAGCAGGTATCGTAAGAATGTATTTTGCTCCTGAATCTTTCAGTTGGTATGAAATCTCCTTTTCAGTGAAAGTTGGGTTTAACGTTGTCACTATACCACCCAGAGCAATGACTCCAAAGAATACTATGGGATATTCTGGCACGTTGGGTAGGTACAGAGCAAATACGTCACCCTTGTTGAAACCTCTTTTTGTTAATGCTGACCCCAACTTTTTTATTGAGGTATTGAGCTCATTGTAGCTGTAAGATTTTCCAGAAGCACCATCAACCTAGCGAAGAAGTAAAATAAATAAATGGCCTGGCACATGCTACTGGTGTACACATGGCTAAAAACCTCAATACAGTATTCAAAACGTGCCTTAACTGTGCCTAAAGTGTGCCTAATCTGTCCCTATGCATGTTTTTTTACCATGCTTTGGCACAAAAATGGTGCCTTCTCTTCAGCATGAAATCATGCGTAGGCACGGTGCTATACTAGTGTACGCCAGTCGCGTGCACCGAGCCAAATGATAAACGAAGAAAAGGAAAGTGGTTCTATTAGGTTTAGCAACATCGCAGTCTGACTATCTGATTACAGCTTTGCGTGGATTAAGGTGGCTCGACTGGATTTTTTTAGGGGGATACCTCCCAAGTTTGAGCCTTAACTACGTCGGCATGAGTCAAGATATGGAAAAAAGGTTACCACGACTGTATTACATAAAGATGAAAATTTCTTATGATCTGGGTTTTATTGCAATCGGAGTCGCCATGGCAACGTAATGACGCCATTTCGTTTTTCATTTATCTTTGTGTTTCTCTGTACCAGGAGTTTTTTGAAGAAATCGCTTTAGTTGCTCTCCAAGTGGAGCTGCACCACTGATGATGGTATCTACGCTTGTAAGGTCATAATTGTCCACCAAAGGATGTTTGCTCAAAAATGTGATAACTGGTGGCACTAGATATAAGGAGTGGATCTGAAAGACAACAATCATTATTCACTCAAACCTGAAAACTTTGTTGATTTCATGGTCCTTATAAAATTGCTGCTGCTGACTCTATGCCCATGCCATTTTAAAATATAGTTGTTGAACGCTCTCTCTAGATCTGTCTCCTGCTGTCTTTTCCTGTCTGGAAAACTGGTTCAATGTTACAAGTCTGGCTTCTGTCTGATCACCAAAAGCATTTTATTAAGCAGCACTACCAATTAATTTTGTAGAAATTGGGGCAGACTAAAGAGGATCTTGTACTGATCCTGGGAATACTTTGTACATACTAATTATAATCTTTAATACATTGGAACCACGATGTAAAGAAGGGCCAAGGGACTCATAGCAAAATTTGTTTGCTATAATGAGGTTTCATTATTTTGAGGTTCTTTTTTATATTGTATTAGTATTTACCAAATCAGTGAATAGCAATTTTCACGTGTTTTGATCGGCTACCGTAACTTGGAATATCCTTGGCTATTCACTGTTTTTGTGAGAAATTTTTAGGAAGATGAAATTTGAGTGATAAATGAAGCAGTTGTACAAACAAATACCAAGAAAGTGATGAAGTTCAGCTTGTCGATGTTTACTGGTAGGTAGAAAATTATTTTCTTGCTGAATTTGCAACAAAATCATAAAAATGCACTTGACAAAATCCCCAAGATGTTTGTAAATTGTAAACAAACTAATCCCACTAAGTGATGTTTTCAATTTGCAAAAAAGTTACTTTTTTCATTTTTATCCAACTGATTTGGTAAAATACTAAAACAACTATCCCCTCAGGATTGGTGAACAGTGCTAGATATATCCCTTGTAGAATCAGACACTATGTAGAATCAATGCAAATGCTATGTCACAAAGCTATGCAAAACCTATGTTAATGAGTCATACATTGCTTTAACCAGATCCTATGTTGTTTCTATGCCAGGACTATGTTTTTTGTATCGAAAATGCTATGTTTTCGCTAGTCAAACGGAACCTACTTAAAAGCTATGCAGTTTTTAAAGGAAGGAATAAAGGCAGAAATGACATAGTTTCCACATAGCCTATACATACAATTTACTTAGCTTTCAGAAAGAGATTTTAGACTTCGACGTTTCGCATCCCAGTATATCCACCACTATTCACCTCCTCCTCGGGGGATAGTTGTATACTATTGCTAGAGTAAAGAAAATCATTCTTTACGCCAAGAACTTTGTTAAATAGGAGTTCATTATATCAAGATTCGAGATCCATTTTATCAGTCAGCCTAGAACATTTTAGGAAGAGCCACCTATAGCTATAATGTGAGCACAGTTTAAATAATTATTACTAATTTATTAACAGGGCACATTTTTGTAAGGGAAATAATGCCAAAAAAATCATCTTCAAGTTAGAGACACATTCACATACACATGTTAGTTGTATCACTGACTGAGTTTGTCATTGAAAATGATTATGTGCATGAGTTTGTTAGTATGTTCACCTAGTTTTTTAATCCATTTTCATTCAAAAACTGGGTTAATAGATTAAGCAAACCATGCTCACATTTTCAACTAAACAATACAGTCAGTCAAATATATAAATATGCATACCATGGACACACCTCCAACCAGAAATGGAAGCAGTGTTCAATTTTGGTAACTATTTACAAGCTGGAAGAAGGAAGAAAAGGACCAATAATATAACAGTACCTTGAAGTTTTGAATGAGTCCAAGCATGCTCTCTCCATCAAATTGTTGCATGCAGACTATTTTTCCTCCACGTTTAAGGAAATGGGCCATGATGACAACCATGCCAAAGATGTGAAAGAAGGGAAGAAGCCCCAGGACAGTTCCTCGGAAAGGATGAGACCTGAAGGCATCATGTAAAAGCATGCATACCTGTGACACTATGTTTTGGTGCGTAAGCATGACACCTTTTGGAAAGCCAGTTGTTCCACTGGAGTATGGCATAACGCATACATCTTCTTTTGGGTTGACTGGCACATTGTCTGGAAAAGCTGAACCATCATCAAACAACAGCGAATCAAGAGGCTCACAGCCTTTTGCCTCACCAATTACGAAAACCTCATTTATTCCATTTTCTGCTGCAGCTATCTTTGCTTTGTCAGCAATAGCAGGTATCGTAAGAATGTATTTTGCTCCTGAATCTTTCAGTTGGTATGAAATCTCCTTTTCAGTGAAAGTTGGGTTTAACGTTGTCACTATACCACCCAGAGCAATGACTCCAAAGAATACTATGGGATATTCTGGCACGTTGGGTAGGTACAGAGCAAATACGTCACCCTTGTTGAAACCTCTTTTTGTTAATGCTGACCCCAACTTTTTTATTGAGGTATTGAGCTCATTGTAGCTGTAAGATTTTCCAGAAGCACCATCAACCTAGCGAAGAAGTAAAATAAATAAATGGCCTGGCACATGCTACTGGTGTACACATGGCTAAAAACCTCAATACAGTATTCAAAACGTGCCTTAACTGTGCCTAAAGTGTGCCTAATCTGTCCCTATGCATGTTTTTTTACCATGCTTTGGCACAAAAATGGTGCCTTCTCTTCAGCATGAAATCATGCGTAGGCACGGTGCTATACTAGTGTACGCCAGTCGCGTGCACCGAGCCAAATGATAAACGAAGAAAAGGAAAGTGGTTCTATTAGGTTTAGCAACATCGCAGTCTGACTATCTGATTACAGCTTTGCGTGGATTAAGGTGGCTCGACTGGATTTTTTTAGGGGGATACCTCCCAAGTTTGAGCCTTAACTACGTCGGCATGAGTCAAGATATGGAAAAAAGGTTACCACGACTGTATTACATAAAGATGAAAATTTCTTATGATCTGGGTTTTATTGCAATCGGAGTCGCCATGGCAACGTAATGACGCCATTTCGTTTTTCATTTATCTTTGTGTTTCTCTGTACCAGGAGTTTTTTGAAGAAATCGCTTGAGGGAGTATGTACCTGCCATAATTGCCTCCATTATGAAAAAGTTTGAAGAAATTCTATGAGAGCGTTTTCGAAATATTTTGAAATGCAGTTTTAAGATTCATAAAAACAGTGAAATAGCATTCTAGCCGCACAATTCGCTAATATTTTAAGAAAATGATACGCTTTCGGAACGCGGCTTCATCTGATAAAGGATTGATTCCATTGAAAACTGCATACAAAAAAAGAGAGGAATTGCTCTGGGCGATCGCGAGTAAGAGGGATTTTATTAACTTGCATTCAGATGCTTTTGATACAGTTTTTGGACGTAATTTGGTCCATGCCTAAAAATTTCGCATTTTTCCAAAAACCGCTCGATAAATTTTTTTATAAATTCGACAATTCCGAGATCAATCGTCAAGAAATATTCTCTGCAAGTTTTAAGAACATTGAAAACGGGAAATCCAGTCGAGCCACCTTAAGAGCTATTTTAACAAGTCTAATGCTTTACTCAATGCAGCCATTCTTGGAGCTTCAACAAGGAAAAATTTATTTTATTAGCCTCTTACAGGAAATTATCCACAAAACCCCAAGCAACTATATCAGATTAAAATGAAAAGAGATCGATAAAAAGGGTGAGCCAATGTGTTTAATAGTACCCTCCTTGTCGATGAGATATACCTTCTAATATCATAGGTGATGAATTACTCCTTAATTTTGGCGCGAAATTTCAGCGTTAATTTGTAATTTCACATGTGAAAAATTACTAAATTGCCATGGCAACCCTTCCATACGTCTCAGTGTCAAAATGGCGACGAAGTTTTACAATGCCGTGAATGAAGATGTCAGGGCACAAAAAGACGCTTTAGAAAACCTGAACACACAAGAGAACATCAAGAAGGATTCTAACAGGTATTTTTCCGAAAAAGTATGAAAAATTCTGAACTTTATAAGCCAAATTTAAGGTCTAAACATTTGAGAGAGTGGAGTTCTCGATCGATACGATCCAGGATAAACATGTCAAAAGTCCAAGATTGCTAACATAATTCGTCACCCATGATATTAATAGGTAATCAAATGGTATACTCGTGAAATTAGGGAATAATTTCACTTGCGTTTTGTCCAAATCCTAATGATTTCCCGAGCCTTCACGTGTGAAATTATTCCCTAATTTCACTCGTCACCATTTGATTACACATACTAATGCATCAGAAAATTAAGAGAAAGGGCCATTTCATATTAACAGCTACAACCCCATCCCTATGGGTGCATTTTTTTTAAGTTGACTATACCTCAGAGAAAAACGGGTCAAAAGTACCAACACAGCCCCCCTTTCAGAAATAGCACATTTTTTCTTAAACCCCTAAGAAATAACTTTGCAACCCCCTTACGAAAATCTTATCATGGTGGGGGGAAGGGGGTGGATATTACATAGAATGGTCCATGTCAAAACGAAAGTGCTGACACAGCATTTTTCCCCTCAGAAATTTCTATCCAAGACTTCCTCAGAAAATTCATATAGAGGGAATGCGAATATTACATGAAATGGCCAGGTGTTCATCACAGATTTTGTTTCAAAATGTTATAGATAATGTTAAATGTAATAAATATCTTTTTCAAGAAAAAGGTATGTTCTTGGGTTGCACGTGACGTCACCAAAAATCAAACTAAGAAACTATCGATTCTTCTGAGTTTCTACTTTCACGAGGTATTACAGCACCTCCCTTGCGAAATGAATTCCCAGAGTTCTGGGAATTCCTAGGAATTCCAATTTATTCCAAGACATGCAAATGAGCAAAGATAAAAAACCTTGGAATATTTGGGAATACTTGGGAATGGGTTAAAACACCAGTGGGAATTTTTGGGAATTCCTAGGAATTCCCAATAATTCCAAGTTTGAAAAAAAATGTCTTTGGAACTTATGGGAATTATTGGGAATTGCTTAGACACCAATGAGAATTTGTGGGAATTCCTAGGAATTCTCAATAATTCCAAGTCATTGTTAACTTGGAAACAATTGGCTTAATTGTTAGGAAAAACGATAAGTGTTCAAAGGTAATAAAAAGCGTAAAAAATTTTAATAATCATTTCTTTAATTGCCAATAACAACAAGGATTTCTTGACATTAACCAGCATCTATAGACAACATTTATTGCGACTTAAATCTTTAAAAAAAAATTATTAACAATAAGCACTATACTGAAAGCTTATTCAAAGTGCCACTTCTCGTACCTGAGCTTTCCAAACATGTCCACAACACGTTTTTCATCGCGGGTTTGTCTAATAAAAGGTCATCGCTTCTTGAACAAACAATACGAAATTTTCCTCTCGCTGCTTATACCTCAAAAGCGCTGGAATATTTTATTTAGCTCTGAAAACGACCGCTTTTTTCAACTTGCTCATCATCGAGCAAAATCATCCGCCATGTTTGAGCTATATTGGTTACCAGTCTCCCCACTAAGTGAATTGCGTCATCACGTGCGCCTTTTGAACCAATGGAAAAGTGTGAAATGAACATGATGA
>CALNXI010001870.1:48154-59691 GCA_942486025.1 Porites evermanni | reverse complement strand
TTTGTTACATGTTTCTATTAGTTTTATCATTTGTACTCAAGTAGGAGGACCCTTTTTAAAGCATTCTCGAGAGAAGTAGGTTTCCTCAATAAGGTAAAAGTAAGGTCAAGGCGTACACGAGCCAAAGGCTAAAACGGCCTCCAGATCCAGAGTTCGAGGTCTTACCCGCTCGGCCACACATGCCTCCACAATAAGTAATGACTTTATTACTGGATGTGTTAAAACTAAATCGTTACTCATTGTGTATTTATTCATTTCGAAGGCCTGTTCATAGGCTAAATTTAAAACGTTTTCATTTTAAGGAATGAATATTGGGGTTTGGAGCAGAAAGGGGATTGTTCTCAGCGACGTTTCAGGCTTAGCCTTTTATTACGATGTTTTTGGAGATAATCGTTCCGTCCTGCGTCTCAGGTCATAACTTAGAGCGCGTTCCCCCCTGGCAGTTTCTACTTCGTAATATGCGTCGTAAGATTTTACCACTGGGAGATTTTGGAATCTGGTCAATAAACTCCACTCCACCCCTGAGCTTTTTGTGAGGAGCAACTCGCTCTTCCACAAATTTCACAATGTCATCAGAGGAAACGTCACCACGACGGACAACGAAGGCTTTCGGCAATTCTCCGGCTACAACATCAGGGACTCCGATCACTGCCACATCATCGATGTTCGGGTGAGTGATCAATAACGCTTCCAGCTCGGCTGGAGGGACCTAAAAATATGAAATATCGATTGTTTCTCTACTGCTGTGAACAAAAAAGGTTTTTTAATGCCGTTAAAACGGTTACGGATTTCTACTATGTAACCCAGATGCACCGAAGCCGCAGGAGAAGCGCCGGAGACGCACAAAGGCGATCAACAAATAGGAGCGGAGGGGAGGGGCAGGGAGGAAAATGAAATCGTTCATTAGCTCTCTCACCCATCCCCTGACTTCAACTTCTTTGTCTCCTTTTCGCGCGTCTCCTGTACTTCTCCTGCATGGCCAGAAGGAAACAGGAACCACAGCTACGCAGGCTTAGATGTAGTAACTAAAACGCTCTTCTAACCTGAAATCCTTTGTACTTGATCAGTTCTTTGATTCGATCCACAATGTAGAAGTATCCATGTTCATCATAATGCCCAGCATCACCACTGTGCAGCCAGCCTTCTCTGTCTATCGTACGAGCTGTTGCCTCTGGCTTGTTTAAATAACCTGTGCAAACATAAAGAGAGCAAGGCAACATAGATATAAGTGGACTGCGAGCAGCCTTTTGATTTTAAAAGGGGAGTTCACGAGCGCGCGAGCGGCGAGGAGCGAAGCCTAGACTCGAGACGAGGGCGGCAAAAAGAAACGCCTCTTCTGTCTCGCGCCTTGTGTCACGCGGGTGTCATTTTCTTGTCTCGTTCGTCTCGCTGGACGGACTAAGAAAAAAGAGATGTTGCTCGATGTCTCAGATATCAGCCATATCACCAAGTAACAGACTATACTTAGTGATACAATTGGTCCATGGGCAAGGAGCAAAGGAGTTATGTTAGGGTAACACAGGGGAACACAGGGTAACAGAGAGTAACACAGGGTCACACAAGGTAACACAATGTAACAGTCAGGGTAGCACAGGGGAACACAGGGTCACACAGAGTAACACAAGGTAACACACGGGAACACTGGGTCACACAGAGTAACACAGGGTAACACAAGGGAACAAAGGGTAACACAAGGGAACACCGGGTAACACAGGATAACAAAGGGTAACACAGAGTAACACAGGGTAACAAAGGGTAACACAGGGTAACACATGGCAACACAGGGTGACACANGGTCATAACTTAGAGCGCGTTCCCCCCTGGCAGTTTCTACTTCGTAATATGCGTCGTAAGATTTTACCACTGGGAGATTTTGGAATCTGGTCAATAAACTCCACTCCACCCCTGAGCTTTTTGTGAGGAGCAACTCGCTCTTCCACAAATTTCACAATGTCATCAGAGGAAACGTCACCACGACGGACAACGAAGGCTTTCGGCAATTCTCCGGCTACAACATCAGGGACTCCGATCACTGCCACATCATCGATGTTCGGGTGAGTGATCAATAACGCTTCCAGCTCGGCTGGAGGGACCTAAAAATATGAAATATCGATTGTTTCTCTACTGCTGTGAACAAAAAAGGTTTTTTAATGCCGTTAAAACGGTTACGGATTTCTACTATGTAACCCAGATGCACCGAAGCCGCGGGAGAAGCGCCGGAGACGCACAAAGGCGATCAACAAATAGGAGCGGAGGGGAGGGGCAGGGAGGAAAATGAAATCGTTCATTAGCTCTCTCACCCATCCCCTGACTTCAAATTCTTTGTCTCCTTTTCGCGCGTCTCCTGTACTTCTCCTGCATGGCCAGAAGGAAACAGGAACCACAGCTACGCAGGCTTAGATGTAGTAACTAAAACGCTCTTCTAACCTGAAATCCTTTGTACTTGATCAGTTCTTTGATTCGATCCACAATGTAGAAGTATCCATGTTCATCATAATGCCCAGCATCACCACTGTGCAGCCAGCCTTCTCTGTCTATCGTACGAGCTGTTGCCTCTGGCTTGTTTAAATAACCTGTGCAAACATAAAGAGAGCAAGGTAACATAGATATAAGTGGACTGCGAGCAGCCTTTTGATTTTAAAAGGGGAGTTCACGAGCGCGCGAGCGGCGAGGAGCGAAGCCTAGACTCGAGACGAGGGCGGCAAAAAGAAACGCCTCTTCTGTCTCGCGCCTTGTGTCACGCGGGTGTCATTTTCTTGTCTCGTACGTCTCGCTGGACGGACTAAGAAAAAAGAGATGTTGCTCGATGTCTCAGATATCAGCCATATCACCAAGTAATAGACTATACTTAGTGATACAATTGGTCCATGGGCAAGGAGCAAAGGAGTTATGTTAGGGTAACACAGGGGAACACAGGGTAACAGAGAGTAACACAGGGTAACACGGGGTCACACAAGGTAACACAATGTAACAGTCAGGGTAGCACAGGGGAACACAGGGCCACACAGAGTAACACAAGGTAACACACGGGAACACTGGGTCACACAGAGTAACACAGGGTAACACAAGGGAACACAGGGTAACACAAGGGAACACCGGGTAACACAGGATAACAAAGGGTAACACAGAGTAACACAGGGTAACAAAGGGTAACACAGGGTAACACATGGCATCACAGGGTGACACAGGGTAACACAGGGTATCACAGGGGAACACAGGGTGACACAGAGAAACACAGGGAAACAGAGGGTAACACAGGAACACAGGGTAACAGAGGGTAACATAGCCTGGGAAACAGAGGGTAACACAGAGTAACACAGGGTATTACAGGGGAACACAGGGTAACAGAGAGTAACACAGGGTACCACAGAGTAACACAGGGGAACACAGAGTAACACAGGGGAACATAGGGTAAAACAGAGTAACACAAGGGAGCACAGGGTAACACAGGGTCACACAGAGTAGCACAGTGGAACACAGGGGAACACAGGTTAACAAAGTAACACAGGGTAACACAGAGGAAAACAAGGTATCACAGGGGAACATAGGGGAACACAGGAAAACACAGGGTAACACATGGTAACACCTCCCAAAAATACGTAGCAACATTTCTCTTACGTAACCTCATTTTACATCGCTGATGAAGTTCGAGCGATTCGAATGAAATATTCGTTTTCAATTGTTTGAAATTGTTGCCCAGAGTTTTGGAATTTGTTTGCTGAACAAAAAACTGCTAATACCTTTCATGACTGTGGGCCCTCTGATACAGATCTCCCCATCCTCACGCGGACCCAATATGGCCCGAGTCTCATGATTAATGATCTGAAAATCAAACACGTAAAGCCAGGGTGAAAATGGGTAAAAGGGATAACTCGGTCTCACCAAAAACAAAAAAGAAATGAAGAAAGAGAAATAAGGAAAGGAACACTGACATATTGATTTTTCAGCCCAACCGGCAACACTTTAGGTTTCCACGAAACTGCCCACCTATCCCTCCCCTAAGCCAACATTAACACTTAATTCTCACTTAGGGAAAAATGTTGGCTTGGGTGGGGGGTAGGTTGCTGCAATGACAGTGAATGTGAGTGTTATCTTACTTTTCTCTTTGGTAAAAGAATACATGCGCGTAATTTTTCTTATCATGGGAAGTTCTTAATACACTTTACGGTCTTGAAAGGTTCAATAAACTCTTATCTCTTGCGGACAGGGAAGGTTTCCATGACCAAAATGTTTTCAAAATGTTCAGCACGAGAACAATCTACACTAAAAGTGACAATAGACCACCTCCAAGTTGCTCATTTAAGACAAGCCTCTGTTTCAAAGCATTATAAGGCTGAGTGCGAAGTCATTGATATGAAAGTGATTATTTATTCCAATGCAAATATAAATCATTTTCACCAAAAAGGTTTTACACTTAGCCAGCGTGCAAAGAAAGTCGTGTCCGATAGCCCGGGGCTAGTGGATTTTGCTATCGGGCTAGTGATTTTTGTTCAGGGCAAGTGCTGTTTTTTGGGGAAATTCAAATTACAGAAGGATTATAATCAATCCTGCTGATCAAAAAGGGTTTGGGGGCTAGTTGAAATGACTTGTGAGCTAGTACATGCTAGCTGCTGCTTGCCCGGATGGCAGGCAGTAAGAATGACTTTCTTTGCACCCTGACTTAACCCTCGTTTTGAAAGTGAGAATTATTGGAACTTGGAAATGGCCCATTAAATATAATGACATTTTCCTAAGAATTTGCTGCGAAATATACAGTTCTTCAGTTAGTCTCTTGTATATATCTCAGGTCCACGAACCATGGAATCATTATATTAACAGATTTTATCCCCTATAAATTCCATACATATCGCGCTAAACCATTTGTCATAGGTTTGTGGGGACTCAGTGATAGGAGATACCTTGCATTCCAAGTTTGGAAGAAGAACACCACATGACTTGGGTTTTCCACCATAAAGAGGAGTAATGTGTGTTCCAGAAACACACTCAGTCAAACCATAACCTTTGAAGTAAAAAGCAGATACCTTTTAGTACAATAATAATTGACCACTACACTAACATAACATAATGCTCTTTGTTCGTCACCCCAAAATTTTGCATAAGCATTAATATATGTGTTTTCAGTATCTCTTAGGCCATAGACAATGCTTGCATGCAAAATTTTGGGGTGACAAACAAAGAGCATTATGGTATGTTGGTATTTTCTGTAGTGGTCAATTCCTCTACTTAACCCTTCGGTCTTATTCATTTTCAATGCAAGGTGTGAGGGGAAGGGAAGGGGGTGGGGGTACACGTATCTATATCAATCATCATTTAGTTTTGATCGGTTACTTCACAAAGCATCATGATATACTGAAGTAAGAAACAAGACAATACGTTTCAATTTCATTTGCATCAAAATGAACAAATTGTATTGTCATATCAAAGACATCGCATCTACTGTCCATTTGAAAAAGAGCAGGCTGTGGTAGATTGTAACTCAGAAATCATGTCTGGTACATTGTAACTTGGAAATCATGCCTTCATTTAAAATTTTGAATGTAATTCCAAAAAATAAATAAATAAATGACCATGACTGTGAAAATACAGCTGAAAGTAGCCATGACTATAGCCTGATAAAACAGCAGACATTTTGCAAAGTCACCACTTGTTTCCCCACGAAATAACATCATACAGATGAGGCGACACTATCTAGATTTGGTTATTACTTCTGATTGGTCATGCCATGTGGGAAATTTGCTTGAACCAATCAGAAGCACTACCCAGATCTAAGTAGTGACACATCATCATTATGGAATTTCTGTGCTCATTTCTCAGACATCAATTTGGGGGAAAATCAGTGGTGGTGTCGCGGAATGTTGGCTGTTTCGCAGGCTGTACCATGACTGCAAAAGATTTCTATACAGGCCCTAGAGCACAACAACCCCTACAATCTATAAATGAAACTTTCAAAAAAGTGAGCTACATGCAGTGTACTGCAAAAAGAGTCTAATTAATGACCTCTAGTGATACTGAAGATAAATGTCAAAAACCAAGCTATCAAAATCTGCATTCATTCAACTTTTGCCACTGACCTCTCATGGACTGCTTATTATTGCAATGTTTATCTTTACAAAGTTCATATTACCCTGGGTACCAGAGGGTTTTCTTGCGTGCGGTGGGAATTTTTGGCGTGGGCTGAAGGCCGACACATCTCTTGACTGAAAGACTGGAAACCGTACTAGAAAAGTCTCTGTCAACCAGGGTAAATTCATATTTCAAAGCAAACCAGAAAGGGGTGAAGTGTTATGTCACTTCGTTACCATGGTAGCAAAAATATATAGGGAGCTTTTTGAGCAGAACAACAGCTTTTAATTCACACATTTTTGTACATTTCCTAGTCATTGCATGCCTGCAACTTGTCTTCCTAATTAAATTCCACACTATGGAGTAGGAGAACACAACACAAAATTTTCTTCTTCTTTTTCTAAACTTAGATATGGTCCTTTTGGATTCAACCCCTGAAAATTTCCTCAACATTTGACAAATTAAATCAAACTGAATTAAATGAGGTTTGAGGTACGAGGTTTAAAAAAATGCAAATACGCTTTTTGAGTGAGGTTTTCGGTTTGTTGTCATCCAGACATTTTGCTACCATGGCAACGTGACATATTAACGACTTGTCCTCTCTATTTTGGCTGGAACCCAAAAGGTTGTGGAAAACAGACAAGCCTACACACCTTGTCTGACATGCTTTATGTGAGGAAAACGTTTTCTCAATGCTTCTAGTAATTCTTCCCCAACTGGTGCTCCCCCACAAAAAACATCCTCCAAGGTGTCAAGTTTGTAGCTATCAACAAGAGGGTCTTTGGCCAAAAACAGGACTAGGGGAGGAACTATTGGTAACATTGCAACCTAAATTCCGTTAAAAAAAATAAAATAGTATTAAGATTTGACTTTTCACGTGTGAAATTGTATTTTTAGTTATAAGCACGGCAAGGTAAAAGAGGGGGGGGGGAAGGTTATGTCAGTGGCATGGTAATAGTAGTACCAGTACACTAAAAAAGACCTAATTTTTCTCTTATCTAACACCATAATTGCTACCCTGCGAGCAGGGGCCCTTTGATCTTCCTAGATAAGTCGGGAAGATCGAAGGGCCTCTACTCACAGGGTACATAATTGCGGTATCCGGGGAAAATGAATATTGTCGGATAAATAAAATTTGTATGTAATCCTAGAAGTTTGTGCATTCTCCACTGTACTGCTCCTGTATTAAAAAGAGGTACAAATGTAAAATTACTCATTACTCTCTGCTCATTCATGATTTTTGGCCATGTGGCTAAGAGGTAACAGGGGCAATCCGGGTTAAGGGGTAAGCTTAGTAGGATATGAGGGGGGGTCTAAATCTCTTCCTGTGTTTCTGCAGGTACAGTAAACTAAGAAGCCAGAAAATTCTATTGACATCATTCTAACATTAGTGATGGGCATAACACTCAATTCTGCTGATGTCAAAAATTAACTCAACACTGAGAATTGAATGCTGCTAGCTGCCTCTAAGGTGCACAGAATTTGACCTTTGATCACACAAAACCACTGACAGTGGCTTGCAGATATCAAGGAATTGCAATGTTTTGAAAATAGTGACAGTTTTTTTCAGTCAAATGTCTGTAATTTTTGCGGTCCGTTTCTGCTAAGCGCCCCTATTCCAATATTATAATAATATTTATCTTCCTTTAATTGCTCACAAAATGAACGGTAATGCCACGTTACAAAACTGACAAGGATCCTTTCGACAGGATCACCAAATTGGATGTGGAAGACACCATACCAGAAAGCTTTTGATGTAAGTGCATAGTCCGTGCTGGTTTTTGGACATAAAGATTCAAGGAGTATTCAAGGAGTATTCAAGCACTATAAAAACTGAGTTTCAAGGAGTATTCGAAGAATTCTTGCACTATGTTTCGAAATGTTTTAATTGGTCAATAGCCACTTTCAAAAAGCTCCCCCGGATATAAAATGCACTTCAAGAAACAACCACAAATAGAACATATCAAATCTGTAATAATTCACAAACAGGGATGCATAACAATTTCATAGTTCTTGGTCAAGGCTGTGCTGTAGCAGAGCCCGGTGGCCTGTGGCGCCTAACTTTTGTTCTCGGGCAACTTGAAAATCTTTGCTTTTTCATAGAAATCATATGCTGGGCACACCGGATTTCACAAGTTCAGAGCACTGGGGCAAGACTGGGCTCCCTTCAATTTTTCTTAGAGCACTGCATGCCTTGTCGGTGGGTACAAAATGCTTGGATATTGTACATGGAAAGAGGACCTAACTACTGTAGTTATCCAATAAAGCAACATTACACCAAACAATAGTCTCAACAATAACCTTAACAACAACATAGTCTGAAAGCGATGTGCGCAACACAGAATTTCACACAGCATGCAATGGCGTAAGTTTCGCAAAATCTGTACCTGCCATTTTGAATACTCCACTCAATCCCTGAATAACTTTAATACAATCCTACATTATTTCCCATCCCGACCAAAATTCAAGGAGTTTTCATTATGTTCAAGCACTTTCATAAAAAATTCTTCTTTTCCAGGGCTTTTCAAGGCCTTTAAGGAGTAGCATGAACCCTGAAGTGACACTGTCAAAGCTATCGCTGTAGAAATATATTAAAATTCCCCCACATTAACTGAACATATTTCACTGTATATTTGTTACTGTTACATTTTCTGTTATTGTTCCTTTTCAAATAAATATTAAAGTTTTGATTTGAACATTCAGTTAATTGTTTCTCAAAAAAGAAATAAGTTAGCCCTGTCCTGAATAAGCACCCCGTCTCGAATAAGTACCCTCCCTTAAGGTACCAAGAGTAAATAAGCAGTCCAGGCACTAAATCCAATCATTATGGTATACTTCTTACACTATAGTGAAATATTAATAATAAAAGGTGATACCTTACAATTTTCCAATGTTTGTAGAAATGTCTTTGGTTCAAATCCTTGCAAAACAACCAATTCACATCCTTTCCACAAACAAAATCCCATCATAATACTCTGACTATAGCCGTGAAACAGAGGTAACACTGTCAATACGACAGAACGTTCCGGCCACGCAAATTCATCAAAAATACATGCTAAGGCTACAAGGTTGTAGTGTGTAAGCATACACCCCTTAGGCAAGCCAGTGGTACCACTTGAGTACAGCAAAATAGCGACATCATCCTTGGGATTAATACTGGCATAATTTCTAGGAAATTTTGAACCATTATCTTGGACTAAGTCTTGAAAAGACTCAAAACCCTTGACTTTTTCCATAGTGAAGATAGCAGAGATACCAACTTGTAAGCCTGCCCGTTGTGCATTTGCAAGACGCTCACGATCAGTGATCAAATACTTCGCATTGCAATCTCGCAACTGATATACAAGCTCTTGAACTCCATACTGGGGGCTAACTGTTGTAACAGTAATGCCAAGAAACAAGGATCCATAGTACACGATAGGGTACTGAGCAATGTTTGGAAGGTAAATGCCAAGAACATCACCTTTTTTTAAGCCTCTCTTCACCAGTGCTGAGGCAAAGTTTGTTGTCAGTGTCTTGAGCTGTTTAAAAGTGTAGTGACAACCAGACGGGGGATGATTCTAAAAGTGTCAAAATACAAGTTTAATAAATAATATATTTTTATTATCATCACTGGAACCATTACGCATCTAATTTGCGAATATTTTAGCACTGAAAATGAGGAAAGGCATTATTACAGAGGATGAATTTCACCCGGGCAGGGTATGTAGGCTTGATTTCCAAGGCTGCTCTCTCTGCCTCTGAGAAGCTGGTAATCAAGCCTACAAGGTCTGCCATAGGTAGTGGAACAGTGACTATTATGTCCCAGGGCGGGGAAGGGGGGAGTATTGCCATATATGGGCTATATAGGTACGTGCCGCTCTGAAGGGTATCGATTTCAAGCAGTTTACTCTGGGATAAGGTATATAAATCAGAGAGTTTGGGTCTAGAACAGGGTATCATTTTCCAGGAACAATTGGTTAAAGATTTTAGTCTAGACTAGGGAAACCTAGAATGATGATATAAAAAATGAAATCGGCAAGTTCAAATTTACGCAACTCAGCCTAAAAGCTACTCTAGGATAGGGGGGATTTGAGGAGTTTAGTCTAGTATAGGGTAAAGCAAAATTCAGCTGAACTAGCTCTGGTAAAGGCTAAGGGTTCCAGGGTCCAAGCAGCACATCCCCACCCAAAAATTCCTAAAATAAAGATCCATGATTTGTCATGCAATGTTGGTCACTTGCATCCCTTGAGCCCATGTTCGCATTCACTACAAAACACACGGTCATTGAGTTTCCTGAGCTCATGCCAGATTGCCCAGAAATGAAAACTTTCCAAAACTTTTCTGACCAGAAATGAATTGCAATACCCACGATGAGGAGGAGAGATGTGAGATTTCTCTGGCCTTTAAGGATCACAGCCATTGGTGGCTAATCAGTCCACTGTACTCTGATACGGGAGAGATTTGTGAAGTCGGACTGCACACAGTAACCTGCCTTGCTTTGAATGATGTAGGAAAACAACACCAAACAAACAATGAGCCGCCAAACCATACAAATGGCTATGAATTGAGCCCAGGTTACACAGGAATAGCATTGAGATAACAAACCCAAGTATGTGAAATATATACATTAATGTATATTTCTACGTTTTAACAACTATATTGAATTTCTCATACAAAGTCTATAAATCATTTGTAAATATATGTAAAACAGTATCAAAACACAGGGCAATAATTTATTAGCATGAACATATAGTTAGTAGAGGAGACTGGTTATGAAAGCTGGCAAACATCAAAGTTGAAAACAATGGTGCTGCAGTTTATGTTGGACATTCCCTGATCATGCACAATAAGTTAACGCAATGTTTCCATTAGTCAGATAGTTCAAAATGATAGGAGTGCTAGAACAATGTGCACAGTCAGGCCCAATAAAGCTAACACAAACGGAAGGGGAATAAGTGATGCGGTTTTTCTTGATTTTTGGTGCACTTTTACAGAAATTCTTATTTTAAGTTGGGGTATAAACCACGCAGTTTGCGGTATTTTGAAATTTTCGGTAATTTTAATGCAGTTCGCAGTTTTCATACGTTACTCTGTGTAGTGTTTATACATGATATCATAGGTGACGAATTACTCCTTAATTTTGGCGCACGTGAAATTACAAAATTGCCATGGCAACCTTCCCTACGTCTCAGTGTCAAGATGGCGACGAAGTTTTAAAATGTCATGAATGAAGATGCCAGGGCATATAAAGATGCTTTAGAAAACCTGAACTCACCAAAGAGCACATCAACAAGGATTCTAACAGGTACTTTGTAGAAGAATTCTAAACCTGAGTCAAATTTACGCTCTAAACGTTCGAGAGAGTGGAGTTCTCGATCGATAGGATCCAGGATAAACATGTCAAAATTCCAAGATTACTAACATAATTCGTCACCCATGATATTAATAGGTAATCAAATGGTATAATCTTGAAATTAGGGAATAATTTCACT
>CALNXI010001870.1:26107-43607 GCA_942486025.1 Porites evermanni | reverse complement strand
CTGGAAGAGAGAAAAGCCTCTCATAGCATATACATCGAAGATATCGCGCGGATGGGTTTACGCATTTACAATATTCCTCCGGGCCGGTTTGTTCAAAGCTGGGTTAAGCTAACCCCGGGTTAGCGCTAATCGGGAGCCTTCGAACAACTAGGCCCCGGTTTTAATTTTCTTAAGAGAACAGAGAGGGTCTGTGAACAGAACTACCTGAGAGCGAGGAACTTCTTACCCGAGGAATAAGTACCTGAAATCCTTTGTATTTGATCAGTTCTTTGATCCGACCAACAATGAAGAAATATTCATCTTCGTCATAACGTGCGATGTCTCCTGTATGTAACCAGCCTTTACTATCAATTGTTTGTGCAGTGGCTTCTGGGTTGTCTAAGTAACCTAGCAAACGGAAAAAAAAGCACTCTGAAACGTACTGGTATTTACGCACATGAATGGTATTAACAATTTTTGAAAAAAAGGATGATTGAAACTAGACAAAAACCAAAGCAGTTATTCTCACCAATCAAATTCAGAATCGAATTCTTGTAATAAAAGAGTTAGAGATTAAGAGCCACATTTAAATACTGAGCGCATTGCGTATGACAGGCTAAAAGCGGGACCATAGACTAGAATTTCCACAGGGACCCCTCGGGTGGGTGACCTTACCTTTCATTACAGTTGGTCCCCTGATACACATTTCTCCGTCCTGGTTTGGCCCAAGGATTTTACCCGTATCAGGATCAATAATCTGAGATATTTTCAGGAGAGTAAAACAAAAAAAATGTTGGTTTAAAGACTGAAAACGTGAGAAACATTGGTCAGTCGGGGTGAAACTAGACAAAAACCAGTTGGGGGCGTATAGTGGAACATCCTGTAAGCGGACATTCTCTACAGCAGAAACAGTAAGTGAGTGATTGATTTTTTTTTTCGTATCAGTATCCGGACTAACGAACCATTTTTACTGACATGGAAGCCGTGCTAGCGTTAATAAGTGACAAATGATTGAGTATGATCCTAAAACTGAACTATTAGACTGGTCAAGGTTTACTGAGCAGAACATAGCTGTCGCTTAAAGGATTATATGTGAACGCTTTTCTAAAAGACTCTAAAAGGTCATTCCGCAAAGTTTTTCACCGTTGCATGCACCCTTTTCGAAATAACTATATACTCCGTAAGAAGTTTACAAGGAAAGAGAAATATCCACTCCTGGTTACCGTGCGTCGTTCAAAAACGTCCTTTTTTCACCACAAAATAAATACCCTCGAGACTGGTTAAGTGCTGAAATAAAGAAAAAGCACCTGGTTTAATACCGTTTTAAAAGTCTAGACCTACCTTACATTCTAAGTTCGGCAATAAAGCACCGAAAGATCCAGGGACTATCTTATCATTTACTGTATGGGATGCTCCTGATAATTCTGTCATCCCAAAACCTAAAAAAGAAGATAACGAATGAAAAATGAATGTATAAAAAATGATAGTACCCTACGAGCAAAGTTTTCTCTCTTGCATGGCTTTTAGCGTTTAGGAAGTCGTTCGCGTCGCTTGTCAGTCGCGTAGTTGGTTTGTATGTACGCCTGACAAGCGACGCGAACGACTTCGTAAATGCTAAACTGAGCCACGCAACAGAGAAAATTCTGCTCGCAGGGTAAAATGATAGTAGAACTGTGGCAAAACAGATGCAGTAGATCTTGTATGATAGAAGTTTTTCAACGGATACAAGATGACCTTAGTCTCGGGTTTGTTCGATGCTGTGGCGAATATCAAAACAGGGCAATTGTTCCGGACCCTCCCCCTCCCCGTAAATGTATCACTCAAACTGGATCATTTCTGAAAGCAGTTGAGTAACTTGCTTTAAACTGAAATAATCACCACCGAAGAGTCGCAAATATCACTTTCATCTTTATCTGGTATCTTCATAGAGAAGATTACAGATTTCAGCGATGGGGCCTGTTGAAATTAACGAAATTAGGACAGCTTTACTCTGTCGTTTAACAGAAGAGAAGAGTGCTTCAACTTAGGCCCTTTAAGAATAAAATGTCACATGTAATTCGCGAATTATGACAGCAAAGGTCTACGCAGTATAAACTAATGTAAGGCTTTTAACTATTAGCTTTCACAGGTCTCAGTGTGCGCAAGTTGGAGACCCGGAACAACGATTCCTTGATCCACCCCTCAGCTTCCTAATCATGGCAAGCAGTAGACTATGAAATTTTTCAATCTGTCTACCTCTAAAATTAATACATAGATTTAGCCAGTGCTAAAAGCGAAGCTCTTGTTAATATTAAGTTATAGTTTACCCAAGCAAAAAATAAAATCGTGTGTACTAAACGGCGACGGCATCGAAAACGGCAAAAAAAAATCAATAGGTCTAATTAGCAAAAAACAACTGTTCAGGTGTAGAACACTTTTGCGTACATTTCTTTGCTGTCGTTTTACACGATTACAACGTGAAACTTCCTGGTTACACGCTTTTTTTTTCTCTGCCGCTCGCTTTTACTTTGGTGGCTGCTAGCATTTCTCATTTTCTCACCGCCGCTATAAAATTTCCATGTTTTTCTTCCAACAAAATTCGTCTTTTTTGTTTTCTTATCTCTCGCTCTAGCTCTTTCTCTGTTATACACGTCAGTGTAGTAGTACTAAATATGACATTTGACATCAGCTTACATGTAGGGGGTGGACGAACGGACGAACGGACAGACGGTCACGTGAGTACCAAATTTTCTCGCATCTATAGGCTACCATTTTTTCTTACCCATGGTGCTCCCCTGCGCCGGCTTCGGTCATAAAGCTGTCAGAATTATTATTTCTGGCCGACGCACTTCCTTTTCGGTTTGAGGGACTCTGAGTGAGGATTTATCATTTCGATTCGCCTGTTGAGAACAAAAGCTCAGGGAACGAAATAGGGAGGATCAAATTGTTTAAATTGTAGCCCAAAAAAGGTTCCGGTTTCAGGAGGCATGCCTGTATCAGTTTTTCACTGAATCTCAAAGGTAGATCATCGAGAAGTCAGTCATGGTGAATCATTTGTTATTCTCTATAACTATTTCTCGATTCTCACTACTCGATTCCCACAGGAATAACTAGTAAGAGAGAACAGACACTCGCAACAGACTGGCAATTTACTTTTGAGGGCTACTATATAGTCATCTAGAAAATAGCTAAAGAGCCAATTTGGATAGTAGCCGGAAAATACAGCCATTTCTCCACACCCCTTGACACTAGGGGTGTTTCATGGGAGAGTGGCAAGGAGGAAGGAGAGGCAGCTGTATTCACAGGCTAGTTTAGGAGGCATAAAACCTTGGTCTGGTTGTATTCCAACCTTGTCGCACAGCCTCTATAGANCTGGGACCAGCAAAAAAAAAACATAGTAGACTAAAAAACAGTAAAAAAAACAAACCCCAGAAGGTCGAAAAAAAATATACAGTCAGCAGACAGAAAATAAATCATAGCAAAAAATAGAAAAAAAATGCTTGTTATGCTAAAAAATAGGGAAAGAGGGAAGGGGGGGGGGGGGGAGTTCCGAAGGCCTGAGGGATGAGAGATGGTCCTTGGGGAATTCGTGCTTCTGATCCCCTCTCTTGAGCACTTTCCTGGCAGTCTTTCCTGTCAAAACACATTGATACTTTTTTTGTAGATCCAAGGTCATTTTTCCATTAGAAACTAACCTTGTAGTCTTGAATGGCTTGGAGAAACACTTTAGGATCAAAACGTCTCAGCAGAACAATTTTACGCCCAGCGTGAAGACGTGACCAGCAAATTACTGATAAGCCATAGACGTGGAAAGGAGGTAACACATTGATAACAGTTCCTGCGTCCTCAAGAGGGTTAAAATCTCCATAAAGGATACGACACTGTGCTATAAGATTATAATGCGTGAGCATCACTCCTTTGGAAGCCCCCGTTGTTCCACTAGAGAACAACAAAGTCACGACATCTTCTCTTGGATTGATTTTCACATCCTTGGGGAATGCTGTTCCATCATCGGCTAAAAGAGAGGAAACGGATTCGAAGTTCTCTGATTGCCCAATGACAAAGACCGAACAAACTTTTTCCAAAACGCCACTTTTGAAAGCTTTTTGGGCAAGATCAGGAGAGGTTACTACGAAATTTGCCCTGGAGATTTTCATGAAGCGACAAAGTTCTTCTCGAGTGCATTGGGGATTTAGTGTTGTGACAACTCCACCCAGGTTTGCAGCGCCATGGAAGATAATCGGGTATTCTACAACATTTGGAAGATACATAGCCATGACATCACCCTTTTTAAAGCCTCTCTTTGCCAGTGCAGAGCTGAAGCGGCGTGTTTTATCTTTGAGCTCAGCAAAGGTAATAAATCTTCCGGAAAAACCATCAATCTGTATAAGACAAATATGTTCACTCGATCAGCAAGGACACCTCTGGCTGCATCAGGTTCCTGAACAGAATAAAGGCAGCCATGGTGCCCCTTCAGGAAGCATCGTGAATTTGAAGAGTGGCAGTCAGACTGACTTTACTTTTGTTAAAGTGGGAACACATGACTTGGAAACTGCTGAACAATTACCTGGGAGATAATGGGGGCGTTTTTGAGCACTGCATGTCAACCGGAAGTGGGACCTTTTAATCCCTTACATGTAATATGCCTCAACGCCTCCATATTTGTTTTGCTAAGTGCATTAACTCCTGTAGAGAAGATTTGTCCTAAAATCTGGGCAAAACAACTGTCCACTGGAACATAAATTTGTAATAGGTGTTCCGAAAAACACTACATTTCCAAGTACAATATTTTCACTCTATGGCACCCAAACTCCATTTTGATGACAGCAACGTTTTTGTTTAGTACGTGACATGGTACTTGCAGAGCTTTCATGCAGTCCATGCAGATAAGTGAAAAAACAGCTGTCACGCAATCGAGCCATGCCTTGGACAAATATTAATGAAAACAAAGCACAAAAAGCCTCATGAAATAAATTGAAAGAAACAAAAAACACTAAGTCCTCTTTACGTTTTTAGTACTTCTTGTTACTTTCAATGTATTTTTCAACGACAAAACCAAAAGGGGTAAAGTAAAAACATTTTATGCATCTACTGATCGTGCCCGATCGCCCTCCGCTTAAAAAGCAAGAGTAAGGCGAATAAGACCCACAAAACCAAACGCTGAAACATTCAGCAGATTTTAAAAAGAGAATGAGCAAATTGACATAAAATAAAACAATCCACGTAACACAAATTAAGGAAAAGTAGAGAACAATTCTTACAATCGCTGGCCTGTTTCCGTAAATGTCGAAGTTCTTGAAAACGAATTCAGTCAAAGATAAATTCTCAGGAATGTTTACGTCCGGCCATTTGCTTCGTATGATAGCCATACTGTGGAATGAACACTCGTCCTTCTTCTTCGATGGTTACCGATTATGAACTCCCGATCATTCCTTTATACGTACAGTAATTACAGTGTAAATTCCAACAAAACGCATCACTTGTTGGGTGTACAAAAATATGTGCAACGATTGCGCATGTTTTGTCTGTTCTTTTAACGTAACGCAATCCTAAAAAAGTCTGGTCACGCCTTTCAAGATTTTGTATCAGCTGCAAAGAACCAAATCGAGGATTTAAGCAGACCTGTAAATACTACGTGTGTACATTTTGAAACCATCTAAAGTTTTCATTACTTACCCAGGATGGTAGGCTAGGACTGTCTTATGCTCGTCCGCAATCTGTTTATATCAAGGCCGTTTTTTATAACAATAAGTCTGTGGTCCGCGTTTTAAAATGTATACCTAATTCGTGCTACCAAGTCCGTAGCTTCGTAATTCTAGTCCGCGGTTTATAACCAATCCGAAGTCCATAGTCCCCAGTTCATATTCCGTCTGGACTTAACCAAACACTTGCGTCTAGACACGCGTGATGTCCTCAGTCCATGTTTTTATGTCATAAAACCCGTCTAGACACGCGTGACGCTTACGCATCGTAGGTTAAATTACGTCTGGGGCGTAGGCTAAAGCATCGGGGCAGTGAAAAATTAGTAATGGGCGGCCCAGGATTGGGCTTAAGCCAATCACAATGCCTTGTCAAGTGGCACAGAGTCACAGTGATAGTAAAATGTGGTGGAACAGTGGGATAGTGATAGTAAAGTGTGGTAGAACTGAGTGGCATAGTGTCGCAGTGATAGTAAAGAGTGGTACAACAGTGAAACAGTGGCAGAACCGGTGTCACAGTAATAGTAAAGTGTGGTGGAACAGTAGGGCCATTTATACGAGGAAAAATAAGACGCGTCTTACATAAGACTCGTCTTAAATAAGACGCGAACTGTCCGTATAAACGGCACATTTCGTCTAAAATAAGACGCGGCTTAGCTAAGACACGTCTTATTAGATAAGACATGCTCGTATAAATGGTACAGTTCGCGTCTTATTTAAGACGCGTCTTATTTTTCCTCGTATAAATGGCCCTAGTGTCACAGTGATAGTAAAGTTCGGTGGAAAAATGGCACTAGTGTCACAGTGATAGTACAGAGTGGCGGAACAATGGCACGGAGTCACGGTGACAGTAAAGTGTGGTACAACAGTGGAAAAGTGTAACAGTGTCACGTATATATGTAACAGTAAAGTATGGTGGGACAGTGAAACAGTAGCACAGAGTCACAGTGATAGTAAAATGTGGTGGAACAGTGGGGCAGTGACAGTAAAGTGTGGTGGAACTGACTGGAACAGTGGCATAGTGGTACTAAAGTGTGGTGGAACAGTGGATGGCACACTGATCATGTAGTGTGATCGAACTGATGAAAAGTGGAACAGTGATGCCAAAGTGTGGTGGAAAAATGGCTCAGCGATGCTATTGAGGTGNACGGAGTCACGGTGACAGTAAAGTGTGGTACAACAGTGGAAAAGTGTAACAGTGTCACGTATATATGTAACAGTAAAGTATGGTGGGACAGTGAAACAGTAGCACAGAGTCACAGTGATAGTAAAATGTGGTGGAACAGTGGGGCAGTGACAGTAAAGTGTGGTGGAACTGACTGGAACAGTGGCATAGTGGTACTAAAGTGTGGTGGAACAGTGGATGGCACACTGATCATGTAGTGTGATCGAACTGATGAAAAGTGGAACAGTGATGCCAAAGTGTGGTGGAAAAATGGCTCAGCGATGCTATTGAGGTGATTCCTACGAAATAACTGTTGGCCTGCAAAGCATTTTAAATAAGCTGGAATCTTTCTGCGCGCGCAAATGCTGATTTAGATAGCAATTTAGATGAGAACAAAAGTTAATTTTAGTAAAACCTTAAACAACTAACGTTTAGATATGGCGCCAATAAATTAGACTCCGGGATTAGAAAACGTCAAATCATTGAATATTTGCAAGGAGTGCCTGTACTTGTGTAACAGTTAACTGTAAAATCAGTGGTACTATACAGAGGTCATTTACATTTTGTACATGGGAAACTTCGACCTTTATACTGTGAGTGAGGTAGATTCGACAATATAAAGGCACGTTATAAATTTTATTGAAATAGTACCCCTGTTTATACGTAAAACGTAAGTAATTATTCAAGCATGGTTAAAGAATAATTCGCTTTTTGTAATGGTTTAATAGGCACACGCTTTAAAGTACCTATAGAAGTTCTGAGTAGACAGTATTCGTAAGACAACGGCAAATGGGTTGTGGTACTTATATAACCAGCTCATCAGCCATTTCGTCGATGGCATTAGTAATATAGGGCACCGATTTATAGGTCAGCAAGAATACTAGACACTCTCATTGACTGACTGTGGCCAGCACCCCTTGCCCCATCCTCAACCGGTAAAAAGATGACTAAAGGATGTAGCTTAAGGTGACTTTTCTTTCGGGCAAGTACTAAATTCTGTGTAAGAACTAAGATACCATGGGAACAGGCACTGCTGTGTCCGCCTTGTAGAGAGTAAAAAAAAAATCATAGACGAACGCCAAGGGGTACCCTGAGAAAGCAGACATACTGTATCTCCGGTTGTCGCTTCTCTCCACCCGAAAAGGACCGGACTAGATACGTCATCGTTGGCAGGTTTTCCCAAGGGAGATAAGATATCTACTTAATAAGAATAAATCGCTACAACAGGAAGTCTTCTTGTCATTTTCGTGTAACGTGCAATAAAACAAAACTAAAAACCTTAAAAGCATGTCTTTAAAGCGCGTCTTTTCAAAACATTTTAATCAATACCCCCTTGAAGTACTTACTAAAAATGATGGATTTTCCTACCCTTTCATCAACTTCAATTTGTGAATACCCTACCTTTGATATAAATGGAACCTAAAAATGGTGCTCCTTTCGGACGGAGCCTCCCGTATAGGCAATTATAGGAAGTGCCTCCCTCTCCCCGGGCAAAAACGACAGCAACCAACACCAACCAACTCTGAGCAATCCTTTTGTAAGCAGGTGGCGCTTACAGAAGCTGTCCACTTGCTTCTCAGCTGTGATCTACTACACAGCGTTTTCGTTTTGTTTACTTCTAAGAACCCTTCGTAATATCTTCCCACTGGCAGATTTTGGTATCTGGTCGACAAACTCCACCCCTCCCCTGAGCTTTTTATGTGGAGCAACTCGAGAAGACAAGAATTCCATGATTATTTTCGTCTGCGGTCACCTCGCCACGACGGACAACAAAGGCTTTCGGCACTTCGCCCGCTTCAGGATCGGGAACTCCGATCACTGCAGCATCATCGATGTTTGGGTGAGCAGTTAACACCTTTTCAACTTCAGCCGGAGATACCTGTTAGATAAGGTGATAAAACGCCACATGATCATAAAATGATAATAGCAAATACATGTATCTTTGTGGAAAATTGAGGTCCTTTCCAATTTGGTAGATTTTTACGCTGGACTATGAACAGTCCAAAAGCAGTAGACCTTAACAAGTAACTGTTGCTAGAATAAACTGACAATGACGACAGCACAATGACAATGCCGATGAAAATGACAATAACAATGATTGATTACATTGACAATGACGATGGCAATGTGAATGAAGACGTCCATGATGACAGCAGAAATGACGACGATGATGATGACGATGACGAAGAACGATCGCCGTGAAAATGACAATAACCACGTCGACAACGATGACAACGACGATGGCGATAACCGCGGCAGTACTAGTGACAGTAGTAAGGAGCTTAAGCAACCACGACGGCGACGGCTTCGAAGACGTCACTTAAAAAGTGAAGTCGCGCTGCTTCAAACTTTCCCCCCCCCCCCCAGCTTCCGCCGCCTATGTTCGTCATAAATTAGCATCATCTTTAGCAGAAACTGATCACTTTATTTTGAAACAAACACGCGACGGAAGAAGCATTATGGTCCACAATCGGCCGTCACCTTATATCTCGGACCGCATTTTCCTTCACTATATTCTTAAAAATGAAGCTTAACCAACCGCTTTATGGCCGCTTAATAGAGGTGACAACAATGGGAGAACTCTCGTTGAAACGCCCAGAAGGTGGCCGCGGCCGCTTAAAAGAGGTGGCCTTTGAATAGATAATTAATTTCCCATTCTTTTCTACAGTTTTTTCGGGACTTTGATTACTGGCCGCTTAATAGAGGTTCGACTGTAAATGTGAATTCAGCATAATGGAGAGTACCACAGAACAGTACTGTGCAATAGCTGTCACCTGATTGGTCATGAAGGATTTTATCCAAAGACTCAAAAGGTTAGAACCATCTTGCACGGTATAATGATTATGGCGCAAAAAAATATGCCACTTGTAAAACGTAATAAATAACGTACACTTTAATTCTGCTCAGTGGTTTCCTTCTCATTTTCAAGAACAACAGATGAAACATAATGTGTGCCTTATTAACGTACTAAGTTACGTGGGGCAAAGATGGAAGGGTAGGGATGTTTTCTTCCGTTTCGATCGCCAAAAAGGCAGGCGCGGCTGCCGTATATTTCTCAGTTTTACCTGCCAGGAGCCCATAACCCGAAGCGAGCAACTTCCATGTCCTAGTGTCACATTGTTTTCACCGAGAGGAGCTTCCATTCTCGGGAGGAAAAGTGCTCTTAAATGTAATTAAAAATAAACTGGTCCTTGAAAACTCCGCAACAGAGGCCTATCGTTGGTGTTACTCTTTCTCGATTATGGACTCCTGAGCCTAGGCCTCTTTATTTCATTTCGGATCTTGTCGTGGCGAAAATGCGCGACCGTGAAGGCCTAGGACAAACGACATACAGAAACTAGGCTAAGTTTGGTACTTAACACACAAAACTGGCAGCAAACAAAACTTCTGGTCGCTTAATTTTTTACCTTGTGCAACCCTCTCTACGTTAGGTATTCTCTCGGCAACTTTTACCTCCAGATCACGCGATAAGGGAGCCGCACCCGAGGAGATTGCCTTGAGGCTTGACAGGTCGAACTTGTCTACCAAGGGATGCTTGGCCAGGAATGATACCAGGGGAGGGACAAGGGGAGCAAGTGTCACCTTTAAAGAAATAATCCCATCTGTTTGAATAAGTACGGTGGTTGTGAAGTATGTACGTGCATACTGCCGGTAAACTAAGGTCAGTTATTTTACACATTACCTGAAAGTATGTCAAACATTATCGTGAATCAGAAACACCTTTGACACTAAAAATATAAAACTTGTTTTTTCAAGCTTACTAAGTAAAATCCGCAGTGTAGAGATATTTTCAGTTCCAGAGAGCACTCAGTACTCCCTGTGCGTAATCACTCTCTTTGATTTTAACTGCAGAGGAGGATTGGGAGAGTTTAGGGACGAAAGCTTGATCTAAGGAGAAGACAATTGAACTGAATGATACGCCTGGATCAGGATAACAACATTTTAGACCCCTCGAATGCTTCAATGCTGTCGACAACAAAACTAGATAAGATAGCCTTCTATAGAGGGTGGGGGAGGGAGGGAGAGCGGATAAAAAAATTGAAATGTCCTAATCAAACCGGTTACGTACGTTGTTTCTTGTTTTACGGAGACGATTCGACGTTCACTTGAACTTTCCAAAATACTCCTAATGAGGTTGACCGTGGTACAAAAATAAACGAAAGTTATTTATTATTCTACAAAAGTATGGGGGGCGCCCCCCCGCTTCCGCCGCCTATGTTCGTCATAAATTAGCATCATCTTTAGCAGAAACTGATCACTTTATTTTGAAACAAACACGCGACGGAAGAAGCATTACTGGTCCACAATCGGCCGTCACCTTCTATCTCGGACTGTATTTTCCTTCACTAACAACAATGGGAGAACTCTGGTTGAAACGGCCAGAAGGTGGCCGCGGCCGCTTAAAAGAGGTGGCCTTTGAATAGATAATTAATTTCTCATTCTTTTCTACAGTTTTTTCGGGGCTTTGATTACTGGCCGCTTAATAGAGGTTCGACTATAAATGTGAATTCAGCATAATGGAGAGTACCACACAACAGTACTGTGCAATAGCTGTCACCTGATTGGTCATGAAGGAATTTTTCCAAAGACTCAAAAGGTTAGAACCATCTTGCACGGTATAAAGATTATGGCCCACCAAAAAATGCCACTTGTAAAACGTAATAAATACACTTTACACTTTAATTCTGCTCAGTACACTTTAATTCTGCTCAGCGGGTTTCCTTCTCATTTTCAAGAACAACAGGTGAAACATAATGCGTGCCTTATTTATGTACTAAGTTACGCCGGCGCGGGGCAAAGCTGGAAGGGTAGAAAAAGATCGTGAAAAATTGACGACTTAAATGCAGCCTAATGTCTCATTAGGAGCAAAGCTAAGTAGTTTATTGCATTGGAGAGATTTAGAATGGTGTTTACGGGAAAGATAGATTCAAATTGACAATCTACAGTTCTCAATTTGGAAATGAGAAGGTAAAAGTTGTGCAAAATCATTCTTATTGATGAACCTGGCATGAAACTTCTAATGTCTAGTATATGCAGATATAATCAACACAAAACGACAAGTATAGGGGAAACTTGGTCACGTCATGGTACAAACTGACGTTTGCCGTTAGCCGTAAACGTAACCTTAAATCCCTTTACAATTTCATCCACGTTCACTTGTTATACAGTGCCTACCTTGCATTCCAAGTTGGACAACAGAACACCAACAGAACCAGGAACTGTTTCCTTATCTGGAGACCTGAAATGGGTCGTTCCACTAGTTTCCGTCATTCCAAATCCTAAGGGATGAACCAAGAGAAAATTTAAGCTGTTTGAGGTCTCGATCATAAGTCTATTCGGAAAAGCTTTTGATGGGCAACATCTTTCGCTAAGTTACCTAAGATGATAATGCCTGAGTTTCCGAGCCTTCTTAATGATAACCGAGCGGGTAGAAGGAGGTCATCATTTTAAAGATGGGTATAATTTGATTCAATTTTTAATAACGACTTGTCACTGAAAAAATCTAAAAGGAGGGAAATCGAAAGATTTGTGGCAAGTTAACTTCGTATAGAATAGATATATAGATAAGTTTCCTAAAATCATGCTCAACCTTGCTATGTTGAAACGGCAAATGTTTTGACGAAAGTATACGTGAAGGTAAGGATGTTGAGAAGTTAGAAATATTTTGAATGAAAAATAAAACATTTGCATGGAATTCGCGCTCGGGAACACCAAGGGGATAGGGAAAAATCGAGCGTGAGGGAACATCAAGGACACAAAAGGAAAATCGGGCGCACGAGAACACCAAGGGGAAAGGGGAAAGTCTAGGAACGTGAGAACACCAAGGAAAAAGGGGAAAATTCGGGTGCGCGAGAACACTAAGGGGAAAGGGGAAAACTCGGGCGGGTAGGCACATCAAGGAAAAAAAGGAAAATCGGGCGCGAAGAGACACCAACGGGATGGATGAAAATGAGGCGCGAGGAAACACTAAGGAGAAAGGGGAAGAACATGATGGGGAAAGGGGAAAATCGGGTGGAGCGAAAACACGAAGAGAAAAGGGAAAAAATCGGGAGCGCGGGAACTTCAAGTTGAATGGGGAAAATTAGGGCCGCAGGGAAACCAAGAGGCGAAAACACGAAGGAGAAAGGGGAAGAGAGGAAAATCGGGTGGCGCGAAAACACGAAGGGAAAAGAAGAAATTAGGGCGCGCGAGAATTCGACTGGGAAGGGAGAAAATTGAGTGGCGTGAGAACACAAAGGGGAAAAGAAGAAATTCAGGCGCACGAAAACACAAAAGCTAGGGTAAGGGGGAAATTGAGCGCACGAGAACACGAAGGGGATAAGCGAAAATCGTGCGCGCGAAAACAAGAGAGGGGAAGGCGCACTAGAACACGGAGGTCAGGCGAGAACACAAAGGGCACGCTCGATGTTTTCTTCCGTTTCGATTGCCAAAAAGGCAGGCGCGGCAGCCGTATATTTTTCAGTTTTACCTGTCAGGAGCCCATAACCTGGAGCGAGCAACTTCCATGTCCTAGTGTCACGTTGTTTTCACGGAGAGGAGCTTCCATTCTCGGGTGGAAAAGTGCTCTTAAATATAATTAAAAATAAACTGGTCCTTGAAAACTCCGCAACAGAGGCCTATCGTTGGTGTTACTCTTTCTCGATTATGGACTCCTGAGCGTAGGCCTCTTTATTTCTTTTGGCGAAAATGCGCGACCGTGAAGGCCTAGGACAAACGACATACAGAAACTAGGCTAAGTTTGGTACTTAACACACAAAACTGGCAACAAACAAAACTTCTGGTCGCTTAATTTTTTACCTTGTGCAACCCTCTCTACGTTAGGTATCCTCTCGGCAACTTTTACCTCCAGATCACGTGATAAGGGAGCCGCACCCGAGGAGATTGCCTTGAGGCTTGACAGGTCGAACTTGTCTACCAAGGGATGCTTGGCCAGGAATGATACCAGGGGAGGGACAAGGGGAGCAAGTGTCACCTTTTAAGAAATAATCCCATCGGTTAGTATAAGTACGGTGGTTGTGAAGTATGTACTTGCATACTGCCGGTAAACTAAGGTCAGTTATTTTACACATTACCTGAAAGTATGTCAAACATTATCGTGAATCAGAAACACCTTTGACACTAAAAATATAAACTTGTTTTTTCAAGCTTACTAAGTAAAATCCGCAGTGTAGAGTTATTTTCAGTTCCAGAGAGCACTCAGTACTCCCTGTGCGTAATCACTCTCTTTGATTTTAACTGCAGAGGAGGATTGGGAGAGTTTAGGGACGAAAGCTTGATCTAAGGAGAAGACAATTGAACTGAATGATTATTTTCAGTTCCAGAGAGCACTCAGTACTCCCTGTGCGTAATCACTCTCTTTGATTTTAACTGCAGAGGAGGATTGGGAGAGTTTAGGGACGAAAGCTTGATCTAAGGAGAAGACAATTGAACTGAATGAATACGATCCTTTTTGCAGCTCAACATGGTGGATTGTATTAATCGTGACGGTGAAAGATTTTGCGAAAGAAACTTTCCATACGATACAATTGTCGATTCTCACTCATTTAGGCTACACTTTCTGCGAAGTTCACCATGTGCGACGTTGCCACCCCTCCCTGACGGAATTTTATCCTTTCCCAGTCTCCCATCCCTCAATAAAACTTACCTTGTATTCTTGAATAGCTTGAAGAAAAATGCTTGGCTCGAAGCGAGACATAAGGACCATTGTGTTTCCTAGATATAGTCTCGCTCCCATAATTATCGCAAGGCCATAGATGTGATAGAGCGGGAGGACGTTTATCATCGCTTCAGTATCCTTAATAGGTTGGCGGTCCCTAAAGAGTATTCGCACTTGAGCTATAAGATTATGATGCGTGAGCATCACGCCTTTGGAGAGTCCTGTAGTTCCGCTTGAGAATGGCAAAGCCACTATATCTTCTTTTGGACTGATTCTTACATCCTGCGGAAAAGCTGTGCCGTCGTCGGCTAAGAGAGAAGAAAGCGATTCACAGTTTTCTGTCTCACCAATCACAAACACGGAATGAATTTCTTCCAACAAGCCTGCACTGAAAGCTTTTTCCGCGAGCGGGGAGTGGTGACGAGAAACTTTGCGCGAGAGAGTTTCAGGAAGTGAACAAGGTCGTCCTGTGAGCTCCGTGGGTTGAGTGTTGTGACAATTCCGCCTAAGTTCGCGACGCCGTAGAAGATTATCGGGTATTCTATGACATTAGGAAGATACATTGCCAAAACGTCTCCCTTACGGAAATCTTTTTTTGCCAGCGCAGAACTGAAGCGGCGAGTTTGATCTTTAAGCTGATGGAAGGAGAACTTTCTTCCAGACACAGCGTCGATCTGCAAAAGACAGAAGTCCCATCTCATTCGGTAATACACTCGTAAAAAAAAGAGATTGCCACGAACTCTAATTGCTCAACACATGTTTACGAAAACTCGCTTCCAATTTATATTGACAAAAATCAACAACAACAAACGCAAGCATAATCCACCTATATACCTTAGACGTAGGGATCACGCATCAACTAGCGATCATTTATTCCCAAAGGAGCCTTATGATATGAGATAAGCCTGACCAAACTTAAGAATATTGTCATTAAAAACGCAAAACGCTTATTTTCATGTAAGCCCGAAGAGTCGCAAAAATGGACCCCACAATTTTAACAGAAGGCTTTCACGTAGCTGGAAAAAATGTTCACATAGTTACTAAATTCTCATTTCTACTTGGGACTATAGAGCAGTTAAAGCTGATGATAAACACGCAAGTTTACTCTTACATTTTGAAGGCTTTTCAGCTTTCTATATCCATGATTGTTTTGAGATTCTCCCACCTGCTCACTCGGGTTGTGAAGTATGGGTTGCAGAGGGGCAGATACTATACCACTATACCCCCGGCCTCCTAATATTTTAACGGTTATTTCTATAGATTAAAGCGCGTTAAAGAATTGACCTAATGAAATTCACGTTAGAAATCTTCGTAGCACACTGAGTTACTGAAAAGCTTTCATTTACTATATAGACAATCATGAAAGACGCCTCAGTTTAATTTGCTAAGTTCTGAAATGTATATAATAACCAATATTCTATGGTTGTAATAAATAGAATTGCACAAAAAGGTTAAAAGTTTAGGTTCTTTTTCTAGTACAACAATCAACCCCCTAATCCTCCATCCTTAATCCTTGATTCTAGATCTCCGATCCAGCTCTTCCAGTAACCGAGTACTGACACCGTCACGCATTAGTGTAGTTCAAAGATCCTTTTGCTAGGCCTTTGCCACGCACTATCACTCTGAACTAAAACTACACTTTCCTATAATTTCAGGTCATGTGAATGTGCAGAAAGTAAGGCCTGTTTTAAACGTCGTGCTACGCCGTGCTACGCCGTGCTAAGCTGGTTCGGCTGTAGCTCGACTGTAGCTCGACTGTAGCTCCCGTTGTAGCTCGACTGCAGCATGACATTAGCACGACTTGGTTTCAGACGTCGAATTTAATTCACACAATGACAGTCGAATGAAACGGCTGTTGCCAAAAACAAAACACAAAAATAAAGAAACGGTTCAGCAGACTTTTAAATATATTCTAATGTATTTATAATTCATGAATTGAGTTCGGCACGGCGGAAGCACGACGTTTGAAACCAAGTTGAGCTACTGCCGTGTAGCACGGCAAGGCTTGCCGTTTTACACGGCAGTAGCACGACTTGGTTTCAAACGTCGCGCAACTGCCGTCCTCAAGTCGAATTTAATTCGATCAGTTGAGTTCGGCACGGCAGTAGCACGACGTTTGAAACGGGCCTAATCTCATTATGAAAGAAGAAGAAGAACAAGCAGAAGAAGAAGGAAAAAAACACTTACAATCGCCGTCCTGTCTCCATATTCGTCGAAGTTCTGGTAAACGAACTCTGTCAGTGTTAAATTCTCGGGAATGTTAATATCGGGCCATTTGCTCCGCACTATCGCCATCTTTACGGGATGAACGATCGACTTGTTCCGTAAAAAGACAGCTTAGGCGAGCATCGAAGTCATACGCTTTTAATCCACGAAATAATTTGTACATTATTGCCGGATCTTCTGTTACATGTAAATAGCTTCCGGGTACGAGTATGACCGCTGAGCATGTTTCGCCGGCCGGTGTTTTCACAAACGTAACGCAATCTGGGGAACAGCCAACCAGACCGTAAAATTTCGAAAATAACCCCCTCCAAATATAAGCCCCTCGAACTCGTAACGCAAAAAACCCTCTGTTAAATCGCCCCTCCGAATATAAGGCCCCCCCCGGGGGGAGCTTGTTGTTGGACGTTGCCCACAAATACAAAGCAAAACGAACCAAAATGGTAAATTTCTTTCCAACTATAAGGCTAGCCCATCGATTTTAAAACGCAAAATTCCCTCCGTAGATAAGCCCCTTCGAATATAAGCCCCTCCAAAAATAAGCCCCTCAAAAAAGGCCTTTTGAAAATTATAAGCCCCGGGGCTTATTTGTCATTATTTTGTCATTTACCGCTTAACAAAGGTGAATGCTAAACACAGGTCAGTTTTACAGTATTTAAGAAATAATAGGGAACTTAAGCACCAGACGTGCATAGCTGGCCGCGCAGAACTGGATCGGGGACGCGGTTTACGCAGCAAATGCAAATCATTAAGGGACGGACCATTAGAAAAGTTATGGGGGGGGGGGGGGGGGGGGGG
>CALNXI010001869.1:77609-92937 GCA_942486025.1 Porites evermanni | reverse complement strand
TATATTTGGAATGGCTTATACATGAAGGGGCTTATTTTCGGAATTTTACGGTATAACCTTTTTTCTTGCAAAACTCGTTTTTAGCCATTCTTATGCTAATTAGCCGAAAACCAGTCCAAAGAAGAGGAATTGGTGAAAAAAAAGGTTTTTTCGCTACTCGCCGGCCGTCCGAAAAAAAAATCAAACTGCTTTTCCTTTTCCTTTACTGTTTTGAGTCATTTTCTGTAATGCTCAGTTGAAGGGAAAACTGAGAGTAAATTCAGCTCTTTTTTAACCCAACAGTATTCTTAAACCTTGCCTCTCCCCTTACCCTCATGAGCTGTCCGAGGATCCGGAAATTTCCTCTGCTGATGTGCTTGGTAGTAATCTTCATCGTTGTCATCAAAGGTAACCTTGAATCGCCAGAAGCCAAAGACTCTTTGAGACACATATCCTATGTAGTATTTATGACCCCCTTTCCACGTGGCAACCACGTGTTGCCCCAATTTCACTTGACTGGGTTGTTGATCAGGAATTACTGCTGAAATATCTCGGACGGTGTGAGTGATCCGGTCTCCATCATCGAACAAAACATGTATCAGTCCATTTCCGGTTGCCGAAACCTTGCCAGGATAATAAAGGTTATTTGTCCAACGTGCAATGATTCGATCATTGACTGAAATGAACAGGACAAATAAGATTTTGTCTTTAAAAATCACATGATCCTTAGCATAATACTTAATTAAGGCGGCTCGATAGGATTTTCAAGGCCAGTACCTCCTCAGTTTGGGCATGAACTAAATCGTCATTAACAGAGATTTGGAAGAAATACCCCCACAGCTGTATTACCGTAGAATTCCAAAAGTAACGGCCCTCGTTACTTTTGAATCCAGCAGGCAAAGGAAGCCGCTACTTCAAGGTAGCCGTTACTTTCAGCGGGTAGTCGTTACTTTCGAATGGTTAAAAAACGTTAGTAAGTTACAGTCTTTTCAGAAACGTAACATGAATTTAAAGGTCCTCACGTGAATTAAGGAATGGGGCCATGTGAAAAATGGTTAAAAATAGGCAAAAAAATTCTAAAATTTTTCAACTGTTTTTTTGAGACTTTTCTTTTACATAGACCGGAACAGTTTCGGAAGCTTAATACTCAGAGTAAGTCACGTGACTTGACCGTTACTTACTACCATATTTTGGCTCCATTTTTGTCCTCTTGTTTTGGTGGATGTTTACGACAATTTAATTATCCCTGTTGGATAATTAAATTGCCGCAAACATCAGCCAAAACAAGAGGACCAAAACGGCGCCAAAATACAGAGAAACCTGTATTAAGCGGTCACCCTCCGGGAATGCTGTAGTGTCCGCTTAATACAGGGTGTCCAACTAATACAAATGTCAAATGCCATTCAAATGATTTAGTTTAAAGACGGTTTTGCTTAACTTTGTGTTTCAATGTATGCAGCCATGAAAATGTTGGAAAGGAAACTGCTGTATGTGCTCAATACTGTACTGTGAAACTAATCAAATAAATTCGTCAAGTCACGTTTTTTAATGTAAAAATCGAAAAATTTGTGGGTGGCAATTCGAGACAATCTTCCGCATTTCCGGTGTCTGACATGTGAGTGGTGGAATTTGATTACAAGTGTCCGTTTAATACAGGTTGCTTATTATCATTTCAGGTACTTTTTAGGTGTCCGCGTCCGCTTAATAGAGGTGTCTGCTAAATAAAGGTTTCATTTAAAGTAAATAAGAGAAATAAATTTTGGGACTTCGGCTACTGTCCGCTTAATACGGTGTCCGCTTAATACAGGTTTCACTGTACGTATTTAATTTAGGTTTGACTCCTGAAGTAAAGACCTTGGATAAGGGCAGAAAATTGCTCCACGAAAAGCAGAATAGCAGTTACCACCAAGGAAAGTACAAAGATTAATTTTAGCCCAGGTCCAGACACAAGTATCGGCAGCTCATCAGAATTCTTCGAAAGAATTAGACAAATGGGAGAGTGAATTTGCAGTAAACAATGGATTTCCAATAATGTATGAAGACTATAATACTGAGGCAGCCATAAAATCTGCTTACAAGAAGAGAAAACTGAGCAGCCAACTATTGAAACTCTGGAAAATAACTGTACACCTCCAGTGAGCTTGAACTTCAAGTGTAATAATTCATTAATTACTACATGTATCAGACCCGGCTCCACAAATTTATAGAAACATTAACGTGTAATATCTGTTTTAGGCAGACACTTTAATACGGGACTGATCAAGCTGATGTTCTCTTAGTACAGTTTCATTTTTCAAAAACATTGGCAAAAGAAACGTTTCATTGTACTCACTGATATTGTCCAGGGGCACCCAACGAAAATATAGTTCAAAACCACTTAAACATAGCATTGATGAAGGTATTTTAGTATTTAAAAGGTAGATATAGGCATATTTTTATCTCCTAAAAATTATTCATCTGCTCGGATTTCCTAGCTGAAAGTCTAGTGATCATGAAAATTATAGGGATCAAAACTGACTTTTTCGAAAATTTCAGCAAAAAAAAAGGTTCCCGAAAATTCTTGGTGACCTTTTTAGGGTAAAAATCCGTTAAAAATGGGCAATTATACCATTTTTTAGATGTTCGAAAATTCTAGGAGAGGCAGGCAAGAAAGAAAGTTTACAACAAATGTTTCGAAAATACTAAATCTCAAATCGTCTTCCGAACAGATATTATCCGAAAATTGACGTTGGGTGCCCCTGATTGTTTACCGGTATGCAGACCATAACAAATCAGGTTTCACTGTAGCAATTTTAATTGATAACTTCATTTTTACCGTCTTCAATATAGCTCCCTGCTTCAAGCAAATTATGTTATTCATTCTTCTCTTGCCAATTATAAATTTCAGAGATCTAACAATCAAATATAGTCTGCGTAAAAACAATCACATGTTGTAGTTAACATATAAAGAACCTTTCAGTGCATGCACAGCCACGTATTAAGTTCAATATATAATTACCCATTTTTAAGACTGCAGTTCATGTATCGAGGCAATAAGAATACGAAGTCGGCCGCTCTCAACATTGTTTATAAATGCAATAAAGCCGCATTCTTCCAACTCTCAGTGAGCAACCATGATTAAAGTTAGTAAAACTACGGATTCCCTCTTAAAAAAGAAGTCAGCTAAGAAGTGCACCTTACTGCACTTTCTGCGGCTTTGTTTTTAGTTTAACAGGTAAAAAATTACGAAAACAACGGCATATAAGAACAAATGGATTAAGAACACCAGGCTGAAATTTGGCCAATAAAGCCCCATTTTTATAAGTACAAGATTAGCCTGAAATTTGTAACATGTTCTTATAAAACGGAAAAAGTGTCATAATTACATAACATGTTAGATGTATTTACTTGTTCATGTTCACCAGTGATTGTTAAATTAATATATATTCATCTAAGCTGATTTTATTGATTGTTTTTATTTGTTATAATAATCAAATTACAGAATAATTATTTATTTTATTTTCCTAAAATATGCTAAATATACCTCTAGCAATATGTTATGGATAGTATTACCACTGTATTACTAATAAAATAAAAATTTAAATTTGTCATTAAGCACCCGATAAATAAGAACTCATTAGACGATCAGCCTGACCTCCGAAATCGTGTGTTCTTATATGCGGGTGTTAACTGTAATGCTTTATCGAAAATCGTAATTCGCTTCTACAATAATAATTATAAACGAAATCACACTCACCTGGTTTATTTTGCGATATCCACACTTACACATCACAGTTTTTAATAGCCGGATAAATTTCCGGTCGAATTCACGCATAAAAGAGAGAATGGTAGGCTTTTCAAGCAAATTATTTCCCACGAAAGACGAAATTGAAGTATTGTGTTTTTACAAATTTAATGAGGGCTGCGAACACGAAATTCGGTACGGATCGAGTTCATTGTTTACTGAAATGCGAGAACAAAAAGTTAACATAATTATTAAGTTTCGCATTAATAATTAACTTGAGCACGATGTCTGCAGGGGTCTGATACTTCCTTAACTCACGCGAGTCATTCCGTTTATGCGTGTTACTACCCACATGAACAAAGCGACAATATCAACATATAAGAGGCCTAAATGTTGGTACTATAGGGCCAACGGTCAGTTATGGGTGTAGTAAATGGCGATTTAACTCTATCATTTGACCCTTTTGACAAATACAGCTTTGAAATCATGCATAATTTAGAGAAGGCTTCAGATACGGTTTGAGATCGAATCACAAATGACACGTCATGTTGTTTAGTTGACACACTTTCGCATATACAGTCACCAGCTAGAGTTCAAAGATTTTCACAGGTTCCTGTTAAATCATTGTCCGTTATTATGAATGGCAGTAGCCTGATTCTCAGACGTCCGAGTCGTTCGCGGTCCTTTCGCTTCTCTGGAGAGGGAGAAAGGGACCGCGAACGACCTCGGACGTCTGAGAATCAGGCTATGGCAGAGGCTGATAGTTGACTTTCTCTAAAAATATCAAAAAAGAGACATTTTTTCTCGTCCCGTTTACGACATATGTTACGTTCAACGCTCTTTAAGATCTCTGTTTGCGTAGATCGAAGGTTCTGCTTTAAACGTTACATCAGATTCATCACAATACAGTGAAACCTCTATTAAGCGGACACCTTCCGGACCTTCCTAACTGTCCGCTTAATAGAGGTTTGTAAAAATTGCGCAATGTTTGTTAGCGATTAACTTTCAACGGTTACTTCGTGCTGTGATAAAGTTCCATGTTGTTAAGGAAGCTAAGGAAAGCTGTGCTGTACTTTGGGCGGGACTATCGGTCTAATCTGTAGTTTATTGACAGCTAAATGTATTGATTTATCTTTATTAATCGACTACTGTACGCATTTCAAGTATGTAATCCAATACTACTATTGTCAATTCAGTCCGGTGTCCGCTTAATAGAGGTTATTAACAATAGAAATTAGCCAAACATAATTTATTTTAGTGTCCGCGTCCGCTTTATAGAGGTGTCCGCTGAATAGGGGTTCGTTTTAAAGATAAAAGACGTTAATTTCGGGACCCGGCTTAGTGTCCGCTAATAGAGGGTGTCCGCTTAATTGGGGGTCCACTTAATAGAGGTTTCACCGTACTTTATTGTAGTACTCAGTGGTAATTTTCGAAGGGCCGCTACTTTCGGGTAGGCCGTTACTTTCGGGGAACCATTACTTTCGGGATTCAATTATAGAAAGATAAAAAGTTAACGTTACTTTCAGTACTTTCGGCTAGCCGTTATTTTCGAGGGGGCCGTTATTTTCGGAATTCTGCAGTATACAGCAAGGCGTCAAATCCTAAGTATGTAACACTTACCACGAACAGAATGTGATTGACACGAAAGCAGCGTTAAAATAGACGTCAAGATGAGAAGCAGCAAAGTCATCTTGCAAAGTTTGCGTGCGTGCAGTATAAACATTGAACATCCCAAAAGTGGCTTAAGTACCCTTTGTATGAAGTTTCAAATCAGGAAGTCTATTATTACTGAATAACGGATTGACATCTCGGTCTATTTTAATTATTTATTGATTTAGGTTCACTGATTTCACTGGCTAATAGATTAATGTTCAGTAAACAGGAACCTTTCAAATTGCAGCACGTAGCAGCATGAAAAACTTAGGCCGGTTCACCCTGAATTTGGATCCCCGCTGCTTAGGTAAAAATTTTTCCCCTAAATCACAGTAGGAGCTGAAACAGGAACTAGACTAAAAAGAAGACAAGCCTTATGAAGGTGATATAAGCCGGATTAATCCTGACACGTTTTAGCGGCAAATTTTAGTCATTAAGGTATGCGAGTTTTTTTGAACACCTGATATGTAATCAGACAATAAAACAATGAGACAGTGATACTCTTTCTTTGCTTTTATATTTTTCGTGGCTAGCAGTTTCGTTCCGGCTTGGTTAAAAAAGTATACATAACCGGAATTTTCAGTTTTAATGGTGAAGGATTACATATACCCTGATTAATTTGTAAAAAGGCCCGGTTCAAACGTCGAAGTTTACATGTGCCGAATCTAATACCTATTTTGGTCGACCCAAACTATTAAGTTCGACTGTTGATTCAGACGGTCGAACTTTACAGGTGCCGAACCTAATTCGTGGCGAAAACAATTATCATCCTTACTGCTTAAAATAGGGAAATAAACTAAAAAAGTAAAATTCATCGAGCCTGGAAATTCTTGTTTTGGTTTTAGTGTGATTTGTGTTCCGTTATAGCTGAGGAGATCGTGATCGTGATATTTGGACAAAATAAAGTAACGCCATAAATTTTAAAATACCTAACGATTTCTTTATGGATTTAAAGAAAAGCAACTTTTTAGAAGACTATTTTCAGACTAAAAATCGTCAAAGTGAATGCTGGTAACCGTCGTTACGCTTCTGTGAGTTCTGTCCGCATTGGCGCGAAAAGCCACTGATAGCCAATCAGAAGCGCGGTTATATTTGAAAAATACGTTAACATAATTTATGCATTAGGTCCGGCACATGTGAAGTTCGACGTATGAATCGAAGTCGATATTTTGTCGTTTTATTTGACAAGCTCAGTCGAATAGAACGGCAGAGTCGACCCAAATACGTCGAACTTTACATGTGCCGAACCTAATAATTAGGTTCGGCACATGTAAAGTTCGACGTTTGAACCGAGAGAAGTAAAAACTTCAAAGTAACCAGAGTAACGTTTATTCGTTAAGCACAGGCAAATTAATGCCCCAGTGTATTTTAATAAACACGGCAAATTAATGCCCCAGTGTATTTTGTTAAACACAGGGAAATTAATGCCCCACTGTATTTTGTTAGACACAGGCAAATTAATGTCCCAGTGTGTTTTGTTAGACACAGGCAAATTAATGCGCCAGTGTATTTGTTACTAAAAGCTGGCAAATTAATGCCCCAGTTTATTTGTTTTTATAAACAGGCAAATTATTGCCCCAGTGTATTAAAGCAACACGGGCAAATTAATGCTCCAGTGTATTTGTTAGACACAGGCAATTTAATGCCCCAGTGCATTTGTTAAACACAGGCAAATTACGGTATTTGTTAGACACAGGCAAATTAATACCCCAGCGTATTTGCCGTATTTGTTTAATTTAACACAGACAAATTATAGCCCCATTGTGTTTGTTAGACCCAGACAAAAGAGAATCACTTCTTCGCTTGAAATATCACTCAGCATGCCTAAAGATTTAATGCTCAAATTTACAGATATTTCTTGGCCAAAGATCCAAATTTTTTGTAGGTCGGCCTATTGCCAACGAGCCATCCGAGCGAAGACGCTCGGATGGCAAGGCGGCAGCAGAATAGAGCCGCGCAAGACTGGGTTGAGAGGCAGAAAATTTTCGATCGAGCTGAAAAAACTGTAACCTGATGTAATGTAGATTCCCCTGAGTCCAAGTGGTCAGTTGTCAACCAATCAAAAGGCAGTACCAGTCGCACGGGCTAAAGTTGAATGTGGTACGCTTCAAATACAAAATTTCACACAATTCCCGCCGTCGCGACTTCCTGTGTTTATTTACCTACATTTATTTGTCAAACCTGGCCACTGTACTCAAGAAACATGAGCACTTGATATACTGTTTTAATTTTAGGGGTCATAATGTTAAGTTTTAACGAAGAGAAGTTTGTAAAACAGCAAAAGTGTTCCATGTGCAACTAATCTGAGATCAGGCGTTATTTTTTTTCTGCTTCTTTGCTTCTTTGGCTCGAGAAGGAAAAAAATAGAAACAGATTACGGAGATAAAGGGAGAGGGCATGATCGCAGGCTAATGTGCAACAAGCAATATTCTCACCACTATAAAAAAGTATCGGATTACACGAGGAGACAAGGAAAGTCTGACACGAAGAATACAGTCGCTTCCGTTGGAAAATCTGGTGTTGGGGAAAACATCTAACCAGCAAACCCCCAAAATTAGAATAAAAACGAATTACAAGCCTAAAGCGAACGACAAACGAAAAGAAAACAAAGCATTTTTTTCGAAACCTGGCCGAGTTTATAAAGAAATGAAATATATAAAATACCGACGTGCCGTACATCGCATGTCCTAGGAAACATTTCAAACAGCGCAGCGAATCATTCTAAGTTTCAATCGGGTAACAAAAAGCCTCGGGAAATTCAAAGGAGGTTTAAATGATTAAACTGTGCAAATATTTATTTACGATGTGAAACCGAACCGACAGCAGATTTAATTTGTAGCTGGACTTAATAATATTGCCGATCGCTTCCTCTGCAAAGCTGATTTTATTCATTCAAAAAAGATCCCTTCATCCCCATGAGGGCGTCGATAAAACCAGGAACATGGAACATTCCGGAACATCCCGGAACAATCCGGAACATTCCGGAACATTCCGGAACATGAAAAAATAAAAATAATTTTCATGAAAAAAAATATAATAAAATAAAAATAATAAAATAATTTTTATAAAAATTAATAATAACGTAAAATAACAAAAAAAAAAACGAAAAAATAATGAAATAATCAAGAAAAAGAAACTGGTATCCTCTCTGAGTATGAGAAAACAATATTTTGTCGCAACAAATTAAAATTTGTTGTGCGAGTGAGGGTTCATGCAAATGACCGTGATGAGGAATATAAAATTGATTTGAACTACGCGTTCATTGTTTAGGGCCGCCATGCTGTTTTCATCAAGTCGAAGTGCATCACTTTAATCGCCCAAAAATCAGCAATAATTCATTGATTCGAGATCAAAAATCCAACAAACACATCGCAAACGGATATAAAAAGCTAGTTCATACCTTTATACCGGGCCTTACCGCTGGAAGCCCCTGCGGTTCAAACGGGAACTGCAAACTGCAAACGTGACCTCAAGGCCGTGGTCATGTGACATTTTGCGGTTTCCGGTTTGCAGTTTCCCATGAAAGGTCTCTGGTACGTGTGAGTATTTTTCTTATGACAAAAGTCAGACAAAAGTGAGGAATTTGCTATGTTAATTTCAGTTTTGTTTGCTCAGTTTCGGGTCTGTCACGCAATAAACACGCCGCAAAAAAATGAATTGGAAACCGTCCAGTGGAAGAAGCCAAGAAAACAGAAGAAAACGAAATGTCATAAAAGACTAATATAAAAACAATTGTCTAATATATAAACAACTGTCAACAATTGTCCAAGTCTCAGGTCTTTATGGCCTACAGTTTCTGAGTTGTTTGCCGAAACGTTTCACGCGCCTTTGTAGAGCTTTGTACGGAGACGCCATGCATATTTGTGTACAGTTTTGGTACACAAATATGGCCGCCAGAAATCAACAAAACCATCTGGAGTTCACTTTTTCTATAAAAGCTCTTTCTTTTCACTAGAGAGCTAGCATAAGTGCACATAAACACATCTTCTATTACGAGAAAAGGTTAAACTGCTGAAAATCAGGAGGAGAGACTTTCTTTCAACGAGACAGCATTCCTAGTTTGGTGTCACGCACTGTGAAAACTCGGAATTTCAAATTGCTTTATTTTCGAAATGAAACATGCTACGGAACTGGAAACTTGTACAAAGATTTATTTTTTGTTTATCTTCAACCTAGGATAACTAAGAATTCGTAAACCCTCCTTATTTTGATTTTACAATTTCATGACGTCACCGTGAAATATTGGTCAAAGTACATCGCCTCCCGTGATGACCAACTAGCGTCTTTCAAAAAGCAAATTTTTAATTATACTTAAGGCTTAGAGGTACGGAGAAAAAATTCAACGTCTCTGCTAAGGCTCGTTTCTGTCGGCTCGAACGGTGAAACTAATTTGGTCTTGACAACCGACGTCGTCTAGAACTGACTTGAAACACTATAGTCGCGCAGCACTGGCAGGTATTGGTGACAGAGGGAGAAGGCAATCTCGTAACCGTATTTATCCCATCAGACATGGCCGAAAACACAGTAAGTGAGTTAACTTGAAATATAGGAACTCCTCAATACACGTTTTTATAAATATTTTCAGTATTGACTCCGTTGAACTGGCTCTTAAGATAGCAAAGGATACACAGGGATACTGTGTCTTTGAACTATATTTGCACATTACGAAAATGATAGCGCAAATCTGCTGTTTTGCACAGCTTTTGCTTTAGATGTAAAAGCATGTAAAACCCTGTTATTTTTAGAACGCTACGCAGCTTTGCAAATGTCAGCGAAGTATGTAATTTGAATTCGAACAATGTTTGCTTGGGTTATCATGGATGATCAAATTTTCACAATTAAACCAGATTGCTTTGCATAGCAATTTTAACCAAACTCTTTGCATTAAACATGTTTGCTCACGAAGCAAATGTTACCAAACCTAAACTTTGAACAAACTTTCTAGGGTATGCAAATTTGATCAAACAAAAAATTTTGCTTGTAGCGGCAAATGTGGTTAAAAGCCAAGTTTTGAACAAAGTTGCTTGGGCATCAAATCTGATCAAACTGTTACTATTGTACAATAGGGCCATTTATACGAGGAAAAATAAGAGGCGTCTTACGTAAGACGCGTCTTAAATAAGACGGGAACTGTACCATTTATACGAGCATGTCTTATCTAATAAGACGCGTCTTAGCTAAGCCGCGTCTTATTTTAGAAAAATTAGGGCCATTTATACGAGGAAAAATAAGACGCGTCTTACATAAGACGCGTCTTAAATAAGACGCGAACTTTCCGTATAAACGGCAAATTTCATCTAAAATAAGACGCGGCTTAGCTAAGACGCGTCTTATTAGATAAGACATACTCGTATAAATGGTACAGTTCGTGTCTTATTTAAGACGCGTCTTATTTTTCCTCGTATGTGCCGTTTATACGGAAAGTTCGCGTCTTATTTAAGACGCGCCTTATGTAAGACGCGTCTTATTTTTCCTCGTATAAATGGCCCTAATGTTTCGCTCAGGTAGCAAATGTAATTAAATTCTGACTTTGATTTGGTTAGCAATAATTAATGTAATCAAACCCATAAAATTGAGCATGTTTTCTCAAGTGGCAAATGTAAATTCCAAGGTTTTATTCGTGACTCAGGATCTTCAGAGACACTCTACTCTCAAAACACGTCTTCGGGAATAACAATTGTTAACCTTTAAATGTTCCTTTGTATTATATTTCTTGTCTTGATTGTTTTTCAAGATGATCGCTTTGCCAGTTGTTGTTTTCAGTCGTCCGTGAACACCGCATGCAAGAGTACTTAAACTGCTACGTCTATCAAATGAATATGGTATTTTAGAAGTAACATACAAACGAAAATGATTCTGAGACCTCTTCTTCATTACTAGCGTTCACTCAAACACTCTACAGCTCGCATTGTAAGTTTCGGCGCTTGGCAAAATTCAGAATAGGCTGGTCGGACAGGTGATTTTGTAAACTGAATTAAAATTTTTTTTTCCGAAAATTTTTGCTCAAAGCCCATTATTACCCTGCATACATGACAGATTAGCCTGACTGAACAGTCCCGTCTAATGGTGAATTCTCTATATAAAAGCGTTTTATGATGTTGTTATTTCTATAGTTTGTTGTTGAAGGGAAGCGTGTGTATCGATCTTCCTGAATACTGAATGAGTGCAATTTGTCTTGTAAGATTATTCCGTTAACAAGCTGCAGAATTATAATTAAAATAGGTTAAAAAATGACATAAATTCTGTCCGAGGTCTGAAAACAAACAAAGGCTGGTTTACGCGCTCCCAGCTGGAGTTGTAGCGAGCCACACAAAACAAATCCGACCTGCATGATTTTTCATTTTGGCCTTTCCTTTAGGCAGAGAGACACCGATAAGTTATAAGATGGAAAATCTGGTATATTTTGCCAGACAGGGGCAGCATATTCTAGAACAGGACGAACAATGGTTGTATAAACCCATATATAGCGTAAAACTATAAAACAAAGGTGGTGTAGGTGAGCACAAAGGTGATTTTGCTTGGGAAGAATTTGTTTTCCACGCCTAATCTACTGTGGCCAAAAGTGATTTCTACTTATTAGGTGTACAAATGAGACTTAACTCGATGTAAGATTTTAGGTGTTGCTTTATTCTTGCACTGTTTGCAAATTATTTTTTCTCTTAAGTCACCCAGCCTCACCCTTAAACGACATATAGATATTATTTGATTTAAATCATAAATTTATTCACTAGAGCTACGCTTTTAGCCCTGGCTAAATCTATTTAGTATACACACTCAGTGATCTTGGTAATTCAAGCAATCTGATTGGTTAGCCATCTCGGACTATGACGTTATATTCACCGCGCTAACGCGGTGAATATAAAGCCGAACAAAATCGCTGTCGTGAACTGGGTGTTTTGCCAAAGTTTCATAGTAAAGCCTTTTGGAAAATAAACGAATATCCAAGTGCTGCTGACTTTGAAGGCAAGAAAAGACTTCATGGTGTTTAAACAGCGTGATTTATTGTGAAGTGGTTTACTGTAGCTGACTTTTTGTACGCTCGAAGCTATGTTTACCACTACAGAGGAAAACGAGGTCGCTTTGTCACCGTTTTGTGATTTCGGGATTTTCTCGCAAGACCAATTTTGCCTATAAATTGAAGTTAATTTATGGAGAAAAGAGGAAGGCAAGTATTTTCGAAAATTGTACGTGCCAGCAAGTTAACAAGGCAAAGAACATTGGAGATAAACAACCCTCACCTTGTAGCCGCTGTTGACAGCATTTGCAAGAAGCGACAAAGAAAACTTTCTCATTCACGGTGAGTTAACAGAAACAAAAAAAAAAAGCTCTACTTTTCTTCTAAGAATTGGAGTAATTTAAATTTTTGGCGTTTTCTTTTGAACCGTTGATGCTAAAGCTTACAAAACTCGATACAAAAAGATTTAAACTATCATTTCCCATGATACTGTAAAGATCTAACTTTTGCGCATCCACTGTTTACGGCTTCGTGTTCACGCATGAATTCACCCGTCAATCAAACTAATCGTTTTTTAATGATTTCCTTTCTGATTCTGTTGAGATCACTTAGTGTGAATATACTAAAACAATTGTTCACCTCAGGCTCAGTTAATATTGTTGATTCAGGTATATACACACTCAGTGATCTTGGTGATTTAAGCAATCTGATTGGTTCGCTATCTCGGACTATTCAACAATATTCACCCCCTAGCGAGTGGATAATAGGGCCATTTATACGAGGAACAAGACGCCTAAAGTCGTTTACGTGGGATGCGTTGGTCTATGGAAGCATAATGGCGTCCTATATGAATTTGGAAAAATTAGGAAAACCGGAAAGATGTGTCATGTTATGAGCATCGATGAGTAGGTTACCTGTATGGGATGGTTTACTGTGCTTATCACTGAATTTATAGCAGCCTGCGTGGCAGGCTACTATTTCTCCCCAATCCACATCCCCTTTTTGCTTCCTCCCTATCCCTCGGCCCCTACCCCTTTCGACTCCTGCTACGCAAGCTAAATTTATAGTTGTCAGTGGTCGCAAGGATGGAGTTGATCTTGTTTTGATCTATCGCTATGTAGTTATTTTCATAGCACGATTTGGATAAGAAAAAGAAGTTATTTTGCATCAAAATAGACGCGTCTTACATAAGACGCGTCTTAAATAAGACGCGAACTTTCCGTATAAACGGCAAATTTCATCTAAAATAAGACGCGGCTTAGCTAAGACGCGTCTTATTAGATAAGACATACTCGTATAAATGGTACAGTTCGTGTCTTATTTAAGACGCGTCTTATTTTTCCTCGTATGTGCCGTTTATACGGAAAGTTCGCGTCTTATTTAAGACGCGCCTTATGTAAGACGCGTCTTATTTTTCCTCGTATAAATGGCCCTAATGTTTCGCTCAGGTAGCAAATGTAATTAAATTCTGACTTTGATTTGGTTAGCAATAATTAATGTAATCAAACCCATAAAATTGAGCATGTTTTCTCAAGTGGCAAATGTAAATTCCAAGGTTTTATTCGTGACTCAGGATCTTCAGAGACACTCTACTCTCAAAACACGTCTTCGGGAATAACAATTGTTAACCTTTAAATGTTCCTTTGTATTATATTTCTTGTCTTGATTGTTTTTCAAGATGATCGCTTTGCCAGTTGTTGTTTTCAGTCGTCCGTGAACACCGCATGCAAGAGTACTTAAACTGCTACGTCTATCAAATGAATATGGTATTTTAGAAGTAACATACAAACGAAAATGATTCTGAGACCTCTTCTTCATTACTAGCGTTCACTCAAACACTCTACAGCTCGCATTGTAAGTTTCGGCGCTTGGCAAAATTCAGAATAGGCTGGTCGGACAGGTGATTTTGTAAACTGAATTAAAATTTTTTTTTCCGAAAATTTTTGCTCAAAGCCCATTATTACCCTGCATACATGACAGATTAGCCTGACTGAACAGTCCCGTCTAATGGTGAATTCTCTATATAAAAGCGTTTTATGATGTTGTTATTTCTATAGTTTGTTGTTGAAGGGAAGCGTGTGTATCGATCTTCCTGAATACTGAATGAGTGCAATTTGTCTTGTAAGATTATTCCGTTAACAAGCTGCAGAATTATAATTAAAATAGGTTAAAAAATGACATAAATTCTGTCCGAGGTCTGAAAACAAACAAAGGCTGGTTTACGCGCTCCCAGCTGGAGTTGTAGCGAGCCACACAAAACAAATCCGACCTGCATGATTTTTCATTTTGGCCTTTCCTTTAGGCAGAGAGACACCGATAAGTTATAAGATGGAAAATCTGGTATATTTTGCCAGACAGGGGCAGCATATTCTAGAACAGGACGAACAATGGTTGTATAAACCCATATATAGCGTAAAACTATAAAACAAAGGTGGTGTAGGTGAGCACAAAGGTGATTTTGCTTGGGAAGAATTTGTTTTCCACGCCTAATCTACTGTGGCCAAAAGTGATTTCTACTTATTAGGTGTACAAATGAGACTTAACTCGATGTAAGATTTTAGGTGTTGCTTTATTCTTGCACTGTTTGCAAATTATTTTTTCTCTTAAGTCACCCAGCCTCACCCTTAAACGACATATAGATATTATTTGATTTAAATCATAAATTTATTCACTAGAGCTACGCTTTTAGCCCTGGCTAAATCTATTTAGTATACACACTCAGTGATCTTGGTAATTCAAGCAATCTGATTGGTTAGCCATCTCGGACTATGACGTTATATTCACCGCGCTAACGCGGTGAATATAAAGCCGAACAAAATCGCTGTCGTGAACTGGGTGTTTTGCCAAAGTTTCATAGTAAAGCCTTTTGGAAAATAAACGAATATCCAAGTGCTGCTGACTTTGAAGGCAAGAAAAGACTTCATGGTGTTTAAACAGCGTGATTTATTGTGAAGTGGTTTACTGTAGCTGACTTTTTGTACGCTCGAAGCTATGTTTACCACTACAGAGGAAAACGA